>JAMKCH010069835.1:0-124523 GCA_023653785.1 Ophioderma brevispina
AACATGTGAAGCATATTCACAAAACATCTGGTATAATTTTTAGTACATGTGCCCAGCTGTTTGATTAGTATGAAGCATATATGTTGTAAATTGGCCCATAGGACAGTTTGTGTGTCAATTAATGTGGTTTGCGCCACATTTGGAGACTTTTCAAAATGGACTGGTGATCACTTAAGAAGCCATCTCAGAAACTACACACCCAAAGTCTAGGCTTGTTTGGCCTCATTTGAAAGCAACATTTCATCCTGATAACAAATATAACCTGAAATTACTTTTGCAATTTGGGGAAAATGAGAATTCTTTTTAAATCTGGCGACTAAAACTGTTAACTCCATCTCTAACATCATTGATTTTACAACACACTACAACCATGGAAAAGCTGACCTGACTGAATCCAATAGACTGTGTTGAGGGAATTGCATCTATTCGTGTTGATCTATGCCACCTACTCTAGCAAGATCAATACACATCCAGCCGCAGGAGTCTCCTCAAGATATTTTTACCTTGCCGATTTGGAAATATTTGAATGAACTCTGAACCAAGGACCTTGCTATCATAATTTGGGGACGGTAACGTGGTGTGTACGCCACAACTGAAACATTATGGATATGGGTGTAGGAAAATCTATACCAAATTAATTTCTTCTTGAGTACTAGTACTGATGTTTGTAATGTGAAACAATCATTCAACTCTATCGTTTCTCTTAGTTTAGATTTGAAAAAAAGTAAATTCTTTATCTTATCCCATTTGTTCTTAACTTGAAGAGTGAGACATAAAATTGACATTTTTTAAAATTGACATTTAGCACTTCGCACACAGACAATAGTGATGTTGTTTGAGTCATTGGTCATGGTATCAGTTCTGAAAATTAGTGTCAAGAGATTGGTAAGATCCAAACAAATAAAACCTATTCATGGGTCATGGTAATCAGTCTAAAATTTAGTGTCACAGATTGTAAAGCCAACAAAACAAAACCTATTCATCCAAACTGGATGAGGTAAAGACCTACACAGATTGATCAGAAGGGTAAATTGGGACTTGATGACAATGTCATCTTTGATCTTCCAACTACATTAAGAGTGATTATTTGCAAAAGTGAGTTCCCATAAGATAGTTTTCAACATTCTTTCAAATAAAGAAAATTTAATTCAGTTATGATCATTCTTTCTAAACCTAATGTTAAACTCACTTTCCAAAAATAAAATAAACCATTTTTGGTATTGGTTTGTGGTGCAAAGGGGGGGTTTTGTTGATATACCACTATGAATTGTCAATATTTTCAGCTCAAACATTTCAAAGAAAATTCTTATGGATTCCTTAAAATTGTTTTTGTTCTCACATTTCAAGTAGACATAAGCTAAAACTCATTCTACTAGTATAAATATTATTTAAACTCTAACTCCATTTTATTGCAATGGATCCCTTTACCCAACACATTCAACTTCACTAAAACCAGAAGAATTCACAACAGAAATCTACAACCATATGGTCTCCACACATCACTGATCTTGCCACTCTCTGTCATATTTTTAATCACAATCAATCCAAATGAGATATAAGATTTGGAACCCAAAGTCCGATTCGGATCACCCATGATCATAGTGTGGTATTGTATTGACACATACAGCTGCCGAATGAGATGGCGGATTAAAGTTTCATTACATAGAAATGCATTTGCAAGCAGATTCAGTGGCTGTGTGTTTTTTTGTACTCAAATAAAAAAAAATCACCTTTCATGGGGGAAAAAAAATTACAACAAGTTGGTGGACCTGTTTAAGTAGTCTAGATTATTAGGGCCCTTTTTTGAAATTACCTTTAAAATAATCACCACTATTTGTAAAAAAATTCCTTTTGCTATTTCACTTTGCTTACTTATTAAGTAAAAAATTCAATCAATGTTGATCAAAAGTATACTGATTTTTCATGCTACATTAAAAGAAATATCCTACATCAAAATCACAAGCCGTCATGCAGGTACAAACTTCATCACCCTTCCCCTTTACCTTGCTTGCACCTGTATCAAGATAATAATGAAATAATTAGGACGGACACTCAACAATGTCAACAATCCTCAAAACACCACAGAAGTATTTTGACACTCTATCTGGTAATGTTGAATCACAAACGAACTTCTTCACAACATGGTTTAGATCATACTGAAAAGCGCGCTACTGCTTAATATAATTACCTTGGTTGGGTCTTTGTATGCTTTAATAAATACCAAAGCACAGAAAGTTCAAACAGATTCGCCCTGTGCCAAAATCTCAATTACATTTCATTCTATGATAATTTCCTAGACACGTAGGGTAATCAATTTGTGTGTGTTGCAATAGATCAAGTCCATTATTAGCGAAAATTTCAGTGGTTTATACTGAAATCGTCTTTATGCTCTTGACAGTGGAATATGCACAAGTAAAATTACACTTCACAAACTATTTCCCATCCATTACTTGTTCCAATTGTACAGTTTGCTAGTTCCGATATTTTTTTTCCGTGTTGTTCATGCCACTTACTGGCTATCGGAACCTTCGTGCCACACGCATTGCTATTTTTCCGGTTTCCACTGGTTTGTACATGCATGACCCCGAGCAGTAGTTGGTTGGAATAGATCACACACAACATTCTTATTCATGGTTTGACTTCGTAATTAACACGTCGTGTCTCGATTTGTTGGTGATTTCAGAATTCTTTGACGGGTGTATCGCAATGGGTAGCGTTCCCCCGCGGCAAACCTAGACTCCTTTATAAATATTGTTGATTGTCCGTAAAGTGGGTTCGTGCTGATGGTCCCTTCGACAGTGGCGTGAATTGTCTTCAGCATCCCGATAGATGCCGCTCAAACTCAACAACTCAACAACTCCTACTATACGCCCCTAAGTAATCAAAATTCAACAGATAAATCACCTATATAGCTAATCACCTATCCCAAGCCACTGATACACGCTGACCCTAGCTGTGGCCGAGTCAACCTGTTTGCCAAAAACTCGTGCATCTTAACTATGAACGTGACTCTCATTACTAACTATTACCCCCCTCAAATACAGCACTGCAACTTATGTAACACTAAACAGTATGTATGAAAGCAAAAACAAGCTGCGTGCATGGTGGTGATTTTAAGTCTATGGAAAAAGAAGGGGAAGTTTTTTTATTTGCAGTTGAGTAGCTATACGTACTTGGGTGAGATAAAGTGGATCTAACCAATGTTTGGTTCTAATCAATAGTGATAAATTAAACCATGTTTGATGCCCTGTAATGGGATAGATCAAGTCTTCTTTGCCATACTAGAGGGGGAACATATACTACCACTGTCATAACGTCCCAAAAACTTGATATATTTTCCAGTTTTCAATCAGGTAATGCAGTTTGAATCCCTATGAACGATCTGTCTCCAATCTACTGAACGAATGTTTTATTTTTCAATTTTCAAGTATTTATTTCAAGAATTCAGAAATAAAGAGAGGCAAGTTTGAAGTTAATCAAATACTGCAACATGTGTTAGTACTGTAAATATTTTTAAAAATGTCCCCCTTGGGAAAATAATTCTTTTAACTGGAATCCTCCCGCCCTACTTGTGTTTTTTAGGACAATTTGAAATGTTCAGAACAAGGATTGTATTTTCACTTGGTTAATTT
This sequence comes from Ophioderma brevispina, assembly GCA_023653785.1. NCBI lineage: Eukaryota > Metazoa > Echinodermata > Ophiuroidea > Amphilepidida > Ophiodermatidae > Ophioderma > Ophioderma brevispina. Next base: position 3,633 of record JAMKCH010069835.1, read on the forward strand.
TTACACGTTGATGAATGTCCTTTTGGAAAAGTGAATTCAGAGGCAATAGAATTTCTTCAAAAGGGAATGGCTGCAATATGTGGGAATTTCCTTAGTAAAACTTTCGATGGATAAAAACCGGCCATAAAAGTATGGCATTTCAAGAAACTATGATTTCATGATCAAAGCCTCAACTAAAGAATCATGTAAAAGAATCAGTTTCAGGTTTAGTTTACTACAGTGCATGCTAGTGCACAGATAATAATTACAACATGTGAAAAGCTTCAGTTTTGAAATGAACTTGAAGGGTGCACTTCAAACACAATTCCCGCCTGTCCAAGACGACAAACAAAAATTTGCCACTATTTTACCACCATCTCACCTCTACAACTGTACTGACGTAACTAGTATTATATTCATTATTTCTTCTTAACTATTGTAAATTACTTGCAATCTTAACATCATTCCTTTAGTTAGTCAAATCAATATCCATTCCTTTCAAAGCAATAATAAATTTTTCAAAAACTATAAATCTTGCGTGGAACATATCTCCATTCTGCTCATCAATAATACATCAATGCAAAGATATGTAAAAGACTTTTAACTTAACATTCACACCATAAAAATCAATCAAGTTTGGTTTGCATAGTTTCCTTAAATGTATATCATTCCAGTCACAATAACAGCACATAGGTTGAAAAGATAATTGAAAATAACTTGACAAGACGCCAGCACACTCCTGGTAAACAATTATCATGCCACTGCCACCATTTGCTAATGGCAATTGACTCATCTAACTGTATTACTCAATTCACAGAAACAAGGTCATTTTACTATTTCAAAATGAACTTTAACAACTCAAATTGTGTTATTCATAATATCCACATGACGAACGGGGTGAGCTTGTGTGTTCATAAGCTTTCGTGTGTCCATTAGATTGTGCACAGTAACTGGAGTATGTGTTCACTGTGGAAAGTTACATCATAAAACTGAATTCAAAGAAACCAAATCAGCATAAATTATTAAATTTTATTAATAACATGCATTTGAAGGGAAATGAGAGAACTGGGGTACTATTTTGGTACCTGGGAGAGAGTGTAAGGAAGAAGTGAAATGACACAATTAATGTCAATGTCCAAGAAGCCTCTGCTCAATGGAATATTTTTTTTTGGTGTACATAATTAATATTTCATGCATTGTGCAAATTATCTTAGTAATATTTTAATTACTATCTAGTGATAAAATATTTGCCCTTAAGAGTGATGCAAAAAAAAAAGGCTGTGTCACATACCTGACAGCATCTGAGTCACTTCTGTGGACATAATACTATGGCAATAAGCCAATTTTCGTTTGTTTTTTTAATTGTCAGGGGAAAAAATTCTGTGACACAGCTCTTTGTAATTCTTCATTTATATAGAAACCAGAATCAAATATCCATGGCAACACATTGCCAACTGATATCCTGTGCTAATTTTAACGAAACGTCCTAGCGTCCAAATATGATTTTCTGAAAAATCTATTTTAACTCAGATCTCTATTATGAATGGGCAATCTAGGGTCTATAACAGACAAATCAAATCTTTGTAGGTCCCGCATGGCAGATTCCTGCAATGGAGATTTCTGCTTCTTTCAGAGTAATAGCTGCTTGCATGTCCCTACTTATATCATGTCAAAATTGGTGTCACCAATGCTTAAAATTGTTCTAAAAACAAAGAGACCATTTGCATGTGGTACACAAGCTGTGCAAAGTGACAACAGTGACCAAATGTAACAAACAAATCTCATGCCTTTGTACACAAACACACAAACAACACAACAATCAACCCCTCCAAAATGCAAACTTTTTGGCCAAATGTATTGAGACAATGTTTTTCTTTGCCTAACTCGAGAACTAATTTAAACCCATATATTTTGGCCCCATAGGGCACAATGTGACAGTGTAGCTTTTTAAAACTGTGAAGCCAACAATCTGCAGAACTGTTCAAAACTACAAAATCACACACAAAAAATTGTGGCAGCACTTTTATTGGTAAATGATGCTAGCCCACTATGCTTGAGTTCAAGCATAATACCCCCACACCCCCATTAACCCTAACACTGTTTCTCATTTCTGTCCATTCATCTCCCTCGATATTAAGGGACGGGGTAAAGTGTAGAAGCTTAAAGAAGAACTGCACACTTGGGGAGATCGTAAACCCGGGGCCCTGGCGCAACCCATCCACTGAACGGATGGACACCACGACGGTATCTCATGGTGTCCTGCCCGGCCCGCGTTTCGTGGCCTATCTGGTGGTATTTTACAATGAAATGTCATCATATCGTTTTTGGACTTAGTGCATTTTTCTAGGCCCTCAGCTCAGTAGTTTTTTAGTGAGTTTTGATACGTGATAGGATTACTTGCTCCATCCACAAGCTTCTGGCATTGGGGGTAAGCCCCAGGTAACATACAACACTGAGGCGTTAGATTAAATTGGTTTTTTTTTTTTAAATCTATATATAATCTCCATTTCACCAAGAGGGTCAAATAGCCAAGTGCTACATGCATATACAGAGGACAGACTGTCATCATTTTTAATGTATTTGAAAACATGGGCTTAATATGTGTAAATAGCCTGGCTTTTAGAAGAGGCCTCCTTATAGGTACCATACTGACCCCAGCATAGTCCCATGCTCGATATAAATCCCACGCCCAGTTTTGAAATAGTCTAAGAATAGAAGAAAATCCTGTTATAATCCCACCATAATTTTTTGCTTGGAAGGCACAGATACATGCAATTTTTTGGTTACACTTTTCCCATTCAAGCTGTTTTGGTAATATCTTCTTGTGATTTTCTACAACTAATTAGGTTCATGCTGTCTGTTATGTACAGGTCTTTGTTGTCACACCCCCATTTAACACTTGAAATATCCTGTAATAAGTTTAGGTCTGAAAGGCGGAAATGGTTGATGTTCGTGTGTTTCCTGTTATGGGTGGGATATCCCGTTATAATCCCACCCCTAAATGCAAGCTATTTCAGGTTAAAATAGGTGGGACTATACTATGCTAGGGTCAGTCAGTAATCTTTATGATCTCTTTTGTATATTGTGTATGTATGATTTCAGTACTTTGTTTCTGCATCACCTAATCTATCTAAACATCCCTTACCACTTATTAAAGGGGGATACCCAATTTAATTAAATATATAAACTTTTTGTATTAATAGACTGGCCTTCACAGCAAAACCCCATTCTGTCTTTCCGCCCGATATATTTGAATCCGTTTTTGATTTGAGAGCTTAAAAGATGATTTTGTAAGCCTTCATAGGGACTGGTAAACATTAATATGGTCGACCAAAATGGAACACATTCCACTCATAACTTCCAAACCAAAATAAACATCCTTTTAACCACTAAGATTTCACAGGGTTAAATTAAAATAGTAGCTTTCTTCAGATAACCAAAATGTTTGACCACTTTCCGATAAAAACTGGGTCCCTGGGGACAGGTTATTAACAATCGTTCAATCGCCTTAGGATACAATTATTTATTTTAGTCACATTGGAGTGTCTGTCTGTACAACCAACTTACTGCAAAACATAAAAAATGATTACATATTTATATTTTCAGCCTGTGGTTTCTTCTTTCTCCTTTTTTTGGCCAATTTTTTCATCAAAAACCCTTTGACTATTCTATAGGATATCCTTCACTGCGTTTTTTGTGTGGCGTGTACAACGTAAGCAAGAGCCTTAAATTCCCTGTCGTCTTTACTTTTATGTTTTTTGTTTTAGTGTTGTTGTATGTTGGCAAATCCTGACGACTACTTTATTATTGTTTTAAAGGTATTTATAGACACCATCCTAAGATTAAATGTCAAGGTATGTTAATTCTCCTCCATTAACGATTTGTTACAAACTGATATTGATGTAATTATGACTGTATTTGTTTGCCTTTACAGGAGAAATATTTCCTTTCAACCATTTTGTTGATGATGAATGAATTCAAAATTTTCTTTGTACTATTTTGTAATACTTTTGATTATAATAGAATGTTGAACCTGAAGTTACCTCCATTTTTACAGTTGAAAATGTCTTTGATAATGCACGTGATGAATCTGATACTTGTTAGATTACAATCCCTCTAATAAATGTTCCATATATTCGATCGACAATGATGTTATCCTATTCAGGTACGATGACTTTTCCTCTTGATATTAATCCCCGTAGCCTAAACACAAATCTCTTGACGCTATTCACTGTTGTTGTAAATATCTGGACCTTAAATCAATGTATTCACGTAATTGAAATGTCCTGAAACCTGGTACACCACGAGGATTGTTTCCAATTTGAAATTCAATTTCCAAATTATAATTTAGTAAATACAGCCCCGTGTCGGTAAGAAGAAGTGGGGTGTTCTGCAATTTACGTTGCACGTTCCGTTTCGTTATCGTATACGTGGACGATTAAATCTGATTACCGCAACTTCTGTTAACGATCACTCTGAACAATCGATTTTCATATTGAATTTTTAACCTGTTCTAAAAATATTACTCGTTGTACCTTTATCGTGCACAAACGTTCTGATTCTTCTCGATTCTTTCTATTTCTTCATGATTTAGAAAACGCATTTAAAATATCCAATGAAAACAAACAATGTTATATTTCAGGTGATTTTATAATTTTGATCTCTTACAAGCCATAACCATAAATATAATTAACGAGTTTTTTGCCTATTTCATAATTACAATATGTATCCTTTGATTGACAATAGGCCTACTAGAATTACTCCTACAACATGTCTCCTACTTGTAATATATTTACAAATGTTCCCACCCACTCTATAACGTTCAGGCGTTTTTGTTGTAGGTCTTATTACCGATCATTTTCCTATTTTTTTTCAAATACCAAATCTTCCACCTATCAGCATCACCAATCTCTCAATCTACGATCCGTCACGTTCTTTTAATCATGACAGAAATTCGTACTTTTCATAATCATTTGAAACTTGTTAACTGGAAAATTGTTACAGATTTAAACTCACCCCAGGCTGCCTATGACGCATTCATTCGAAAATTTACCGAGATATATTAATTTACATTTCCCATTAAAGTCATCTGCCCTCTAATTAGATTACAAGCCACGCAAAATTCCTCGCAAACCATGGGCTCTAAAGCTGTATTAAATTCTATTCATCGTAAAGAGAAATTCCCATAGAAATATGTGAGTCATCCGTACCAGAGCAAAATAAAGAATGTACATAACTTATCATAATAAACTGACTACTACAATTAGAGCCTCCAAAAGTCATACTTTGTTGAGAAACTTAACTTGCAAACAAGATGCTAACAAACGTGGATCTTCTTAAATACCATTTAGGACGTCAAAAGAGTTGTTAATCTTCCTTCTCCATGTTTAAAGTAACAATACCTTTTTACCGTCCGACCCTGGTAATATTGCAAATCATTTTAAATTCACTTTTTGGTTAACATTGACCTAATCAGCAATAAGAGTCACTTACTTCCCCAAATATTAATTTTTTCAGGAATATCTAAATAATATCGTTCTCCTGGAATTCCTGTATTTTTTCCTACGCCACTGATACTGAAGAACATTAACTCTTTTTAAATCTCTTAAATCTGGAAAAAGTATTAGTGGCTAGATGACTTAAAACCAATATCCATTAAATCTGTATCGGTTATTATCGCTCCCCCCTTAGTTCACATTTTGAACTTATCTATCTGCTGGGTTGTCCCTAATCAGTTTAAAATTGCCAGAGTATTTCCAATATATAAAATGGCGATCGGCATGACTCCTCTAGCTATAGACCAATTTCAGTTTCGACGCTCTAAAATTTTAGAGCGTATAGGTTCACAACTATATTCTATATTTTTATTTCTAGATTAAATTTGCTACACGATTCTCAATTTGGCTTTCGTCCCAAACCATTCTTCAAGGTCATGGCAATTCTCCAAGCCTCTATAATATTGTAACTAATCTCTATAATAAATTATACACTTGGTGTTTTCCTGGGACCTCTTCGAAGGCTTCGACCGATTACCATGACAATTCTTCTTTGTCCAAGCTTATCACTACGGTATTCGCGGACATGCCCTCGAGTGGTTCAGGAATTATCTTACTGATAGATCACAATTTTGTATCATATAATTCTTAAAATCATACTCAATCTAAGGAGCACTTCCTGTAAACCTTCCCTGCAGAGTTCCACAAGGCTCTATTTTAGAGACCTCTATTGTTTATTCTATATTTACAATGATATTATGTTTTCCTCAAATTTTTCTCCTTTATTGTTTATACGCGGGCTGAGGACACCAATTTCTTGCCTCACATAGAAATTTAACCCAACTCGTACAATAACAAATCTTGAACTTGCTAAAATTTCCACCTGGCTTAAGAGCAAATAAATTGTCTCTAAATATTAATAAGTCTATACTTATGTTCTTAAAAATAGACATGACAAACGTTCCCCATCAAAACATTGATGAAATGTTATATTGATAATCAATTCCCACATTCTAAAAGTCTCACATACTAAATTTTTGGCATAAATACTCGACTATTCTCCTGACTTGGAAAGAACTAACCACAATACTTAAAGTACGATATAGTTTTCTAATACTCAGGAATTCTTTTTAGACTTAAACATACACTGCCATCTACTACATTGTTTTCCCTTTACCTAGTCTTGTCTGGCCCCACAAATTCAATATGTAATTTAGTTTGGGGCAGATAATAACACTGTAATGTTACAATCAATTCATATTAAACAAAGAAATAGTTCGTCTGTGCCACCAACTCTCCGACTATTTTGCCCATTCGTGCACCTTTAATTTGCCCAATTAAAAACGGTCTCACTGTTTACGACATTCATAAGCATCATAGGGCACTCTTTATGTAATAAGTATATAATGATTTGTTACCTCATATGGTTTTCCCTAAATTATTTTGTAAATTCAAAATGGTTTTGCATTCATACGGATCAGGTCTTCTCATTTGTATAGAGGACCTTATAATTTTGTTACCGGATCTCGCAAGGCATACAATTAGAAGACAAGGTCCGTTAGAATGGAATGAAATTGATTGCTAGATTCGTACTGTACTTCTCCTAAGAGTTTTAATAGCGAAGTTTAAGGCCTATCTTTTATCACGCTACCATTGAACGTTCTTTGAATGTTCCTTCACTTAAAGCCCATCCGATCTTGAATATTGCTGATACGACATTCCCCTTTATAATTTCCATTTGTATTCCTCTTTGATTGCTTTATTCTATTTTATTATTATTTATCTATTTTTTGGTTTAATATGGTTCCAATGGATGTTTGCTTCACTTACTGACCCTCAGCAATCTTCATAGGATCTTGTAACTTAAATGCCTGTACTGGCTCAATTGCTCAGTTTATGGTATATTATTCTAACTCTCATTTATTTATATCTATTTTTTTTTTTTTTTTTTTTTTTTTTTTTTTTTTTTTTTTTTTTTTTTTTTAACCTTTTCATTTGTAATTATCCAAGTATATTTATTTAAATTTATCTCTAAACTGACGTTTTGCCAACAACTGTCTGTCTCACCTGTCTTGGTGTCCGGTCTTGTCTTGCACTTTGTCTTTTTCGTTGTATTTACGTCTTTGCACTTATTATTAAGTAATGTTTTATAGAGGTTGCCAATATATTTCGAGCCCTGCTCGGATTTGGGTCAGCCCTACCATTGATAAATGTTATGTATTATTGTTTTTCAACGTTTATGGTGATAAACTGATCCTGAACTGATAAAGCTTACTCTCTACTTTGTAAATTCAGACATTTTTTTGCTGTCCACCATTAGTCACGGATTTGCCCTTAATGAAATTCTATCAAAACAAGAAAATACAAACGCAAAACTAACAAACAACCACCAACAAATTGTGAGGTTTAGTGCAAAGTCCCTCATTCTGCATAGCTGCCAGGTGTCAGATTTAGTCGGTATAACACTTAATAACACCACAAGACGACAATGGCAGCTAATGCATATGGGGCCCTTCTTGCACTAAACCCTCGAAATAATTCCTCCTCAACAATGATCCCGTGCCTCTGCAGTGCAACAAAGATCCATCTTCGTTTGTATTCGTACATCATTAAATACCCCTAGTAAGAAGTGATTGCAAGGTGCCGTGTGAAACGAGGGAAAAGGCTGGGTGCATTTATCACAACTTTATTTTGGTTTCAAGGGCATACTGCAGGGTTCAAGTATAGAATAAGCTCTGGGCTTTCAAAGGGATTTTTTAATTTTCAGTAGTCTAGAATGCTATGGTTACCACAGTGCAATTTGCTATTGTACATTCTTTCTCATTATGCTTCACACTAAGGCTATTTTCCCCACCTCAATCCATACAATTCAATATGCATTCTTCATTTTGATCCTGATCCTCAATGGACAATTCCTTTGAGAAATCTACACCCCACCACCCCCCCCCTCTTGGACGTTTCAGATAAAGTTTTCACAGAGGGAGTGAGGATTCCCCAAATTAGTATGGCAGACATGGTAAGAGAATGAGATGAACGTAAATAAAAGCCGACTGATGGCAGCACTTTTCGTTGGTTAATAATTTGCTGGACACTAGCAGGTTTTCCAGTTGTTCCTGAAATTAATCATTTATTTTATTTTTTTCCAACAAATATGAATCTCACCCATGCAAAAACACTCAGTGCACCTTTTTTTAAGTGAGACAATCATGTTTACAACAAAAAAAATCTTTTGTGAATTGGATCTTTGAACCAGTGCCTAAAACTAAATGACCCCATAGAGGAGAATTAGTCATGCATAGAATAGGAATTCACTGATTTCCCACTATTACCGTTTGATATGTTTTCCCGTGGGATTTTTGGGCCAAAATTGATTTAATTTAGCTTATTTTTGGTCAATTTTGGGGGTGCTGATTTCAAAAATCTTAGGGGTGGGCCATTTTTTTTCAAACCACCCTCCTTCATTATCTCATTTTGGATTTCAAAATGCCGCCATTTTCCCTATTTGTTTGTCCTATATTCTCGCTTAGGACCAACATTACATCCAAGCGTAAAATTGGTGGCCTACCCCATGTTGTGATACCAGGGATTCAATGAAAGCATACGTCTTACTTAACTGATTTGGTTTGGCCCATCTTGAATTTTCCAAATGGCCGCCTTTTTAAATTATGTTATGTCCAATATCATGGCGTGTGAGCAACGTGAAAGAGTAAAACTGATGGCAATACAAATGTTTGTGATACTAGGGATTGCCATTAACTCACGGGCTTACTGTTTTCTAATTAGCTTTGCCGCCAGCTTGGATTTCAAAAGGCCCCGCCATATCTAATACACTTATTTTTAAAAGCGCAGCATACCAGTAATAAAGTAGTCTAAAAATGGTAGCATTGCATTTACTATAATATATTCCAAATCACTGTTATGCCTATTATTTGAATGAGCAACTCAGCCACCATGGAAGATTTCACAATGGCTGCACTAGACATTTTTTTTATGTTTTGATTAATATGTAATGTCAATGAAATGTACCCCAAATATCAGATATAAATTACAGATTCTACTATTTTTAAACACTATCCTTGAAATATTTGACTGTGATCTTGGATTGTCTTTTCAGTAACTAAAGTTTATTGGGATACAACCTTTACGTCACAGCTTGAATCTAGCTTCATCCGCCTACTCTTAGATATGCCGCAAATTTTCAGCCCATCCGTACCTCTAAAGCGTGGCAGACCTAGTAGACACTATATTTTTTCGCTCCCAACTGTCTGCCGCACATTGCACGTATGTCCATTGTGAGCTGCTTTTCCTTTTCCGGTGAGTGAATAGAAGCTGGAAGGCTGTTGGTTGACCCACAAAATCCATGAGGTAAATGAACATCCGTGTCTGGGAATATACATCTATATTTCTGATGTTTCCGTCATCTTGACGCACCAAGTACATGCATTGGGATCAAGGTGCTCCTCGAGTGAGTGCTCCCCAATAGTGGAAGCCATACACACCTGGTCTGTTGGAATATGTTGAGGATGCCAACTAAGCTCTTGCTGCTATCTTCATATTCACGGAGTAGAGCTTCCCCATGTAATCTGTCAGTTGAGATCAATGCCTGCAGACGTTTACCATGTGTCTGCGCTTTCAGTGAGTTATCCATATATATCTGTCGAAGATTCACATCCTTCATCATACCCGGATACAATCTTACGGATGCTTTGAACAAAGCTATGGGTGGCAAAATAAGAGCAGCGTACCATTGTTGGACCTTATTGATAACTCGAACACTGCCATGCACAATGTATTGGATCTCAAACCGCTTGATCATCAGCCGTGTTAAGTCGACCCGAGAGTCAACTTCAATTGGCGGTTCCTTTTAGACTCATCAATGACATGGACAAAAGTACCCTTGTCATTTGGGATTAGAAGAAGGCCATCTGAGGAGAAGATTGATCTGCGGATAAAACTCTTATAAGCTGTCCATGTTTGGTCCACGAACAGGTTGTGAATGGAATGCCTGACTTAGTCACCATTGAATCACGCAATTTGAGAGCTTCCAAGTTTCTTGGTCAGTGCACTTAAAACTCCTTATTTTTGGGCATGACAAATTGGTACAAGTCGAGATATCTGTAGAGATCAGGCGGCAGGTAGTATTTGACTAGCTCCCCACGGGCACCGAGACAAGCTCCCACTCTCCCTATCTACTTGCTGGAATCAATGTAGACTCTCTACCTGCTTCATATAACTCCGGATATTGTTTTTGGCCATTGCGGAAGGTCTGTGACCAAGTGGCAGCTCGAATCGGTCTCTGAAGATTTATTTACCTCTTCAAAGACACCCCCCATCTCTTCTTGTCTCCAATATGAACTATTGTGGAGTTCGCTACATTTCGGGATTATGGTAATACAAAGTTTTCTACTGCAAGTTGCTTCAAAAGGAGAGTCATAGCATACCATGATATTCGTTACATTGGGTACTCTACACCACGCTTTCCAGTAAAGATTTGATGGATTGTCGTGGTGATGGTGAATAAGACCAGCTTTCCAGTACTCTGGGTTCAATATACTTTACGTCTCATGAAGTGAAGGCACAGCACGCATGGACCTCACCAACTCTCAAACCCGTTGGTATTTCCTGTTGAAGAGTGCAGTTTCATTGCTCTTTCGGGCAAGTCAAGATCAAGTGTTATGACAGTTTTGTGATGAGGGACCTACACAAAAGTGGGGAATATCCCTTGAAGCCCGGCAAAGCACTGTAGGCCTATAGATGGCAGTATATCAGTTGGAGGTCTCCTAACAAATCTGGTTCCCATGATGGGTCCACTCGAAGTCCGAGAATTTAATCGAACACTCTGGCATTGAAGTACGCGGAAAAGTAGATTGAAGGCTTTGCATTACGCGGAAACTGATTTCAGTAGCGGAAAGGTAGATCGAGACCTTGTATTCCTCCCCTAAACTTTACCCAATCTCCGGGCCCAATTGCTCCACCCCTACGTGTACTTGTTTACTTATTTACTGATAAATTTAATTATTGAATCTGATCAAACCAGCTAATAAAGTGGCTTTAAAATATGTTACTTCCTTGGAAGTATTCAATCACATTTAAGCAACTCTAATTGTTACAAACTTATCAGATTTAACTAACAATAATGAAACAGCTCCGGGTGTGCCGCATAGCAGTCCCATGCAGTTGTACGCAATGCCATGTCTTTATTATCCCGCCGTAAATATACAAATCGCCGCGCCGTGTAAGTCGCACTGAAGCTGTATGATGGCTCTAATTAGGCTTATCGGATTATAAAATCGACTGATAACGGATTATCTAGATTGGCAGTTTCCCGTTTGGACAACTATAATTAAAAATGGCGGCCATTTTGGAAATTCAAGTGATGGCGACTAACCAAATTTATACAAATAAGAATCTTTTTAATAGAATCGCTTGTATCACAAAACATGGGTATATGCCAACTTTCACTTTTCTACGTAACTCACAAGCCAAGATAGAGGACAAATTGTACATCATGTAATTGAACAAGGAGACCATTTTTGGAAATCAAGAGGGCGGCCACCCCCCCCCCCCCCCCCCCCAAATAGTGACCAGGCAATGCAATGCTTTAATGGAATCTTGGTATCACAAACAGGGGTATTGTTTACCACCATTTTTACTATTATAAGTTGCTCAAAGGAGATACAGGACATAAAATAGTTGAAAATGGCGACCCATTTTGAAAATTCAAGATGGCGGCCAACCAAATCAGTTACAAGTAAGACAATGCCTTGTTAATTGGAATCCCTTGGTATCACAAACATGAGTCTGCCACCATTTTACTCTTACGTTGTCATAGCCCGAGATTAGGACAAAATACTGAAAAAATGGCGGCCATTTTGGAATTCAAAATGGCGACTGAGCCTGTTTGAAAAAAAATGGCACTAACTTTTTTGAAATCAGCACCCAAAAATTGACAAAAAAAAAAAAAAAAGTTAGCTAAAAAATCATTTTGCACGGGAATCCCACGGCGATTAAAAATATCTGACCATATCCAAACTATCTAATCTGTAAACAGTATGATTGTATTTTAAATCTTTGGGTGGGTTTGGTCAAGTGAGCATAACTTCAACAATACTCAGCCGGAAGAATGCCACCAAATGGGGCAAAAATTAACCCCCCAACTTTCAAGCTATATCCATAAGTATAAACAATGTATTGTTTGAAACTTGGCCAGACAAATTCAGGGGTGTGGGTGTGTTTTTTTGTGGCTGTAAAGTAAAGTTGTTTTAAAAAACCTTATCCTATGTTAAATTAAATGACTGGAAGTCTGCTATTTCCTTGCCCATGTCTGCCCAACTGAGTGGCTGCTTCACTAAGTCTTACAATGTACACCAACAATAATTATGAATACAACTCGACAGCTAAAAATAAATTTCAATGAACACAGGGTGGATTAGAATAGGACTGGAAAATTACACAAGCTGTTTGATCCCATTGCAAATTGTCTCTTTTATTTTTAAGAGCAATTTCAGCAGTTGGCGACACAATTTTGACAAATGTTATAGCTAGAGACATGCAAGATCTATTTCCTCGCAAAAATTAGAAAAATGCCATTGTGGGAATCTTGCCATATAGGCCTACCAATGTAATTGATTTGTATGGTATAGCGCCCTTATATGACAATTCTTCATAGAGAGACGTTGTTTTGTTTTTTAAACTAGTTTTAAAGAAAAATCATATTTTGCCCGCAATGAAATTTATAAAATTTACAAGGAGGAAGCAGTGGTACAAAATAATCAATAGTTGTCAAATTGGTCGCCGTTGATATATAGTGTTTATTCGTTTTTTTCATAATAAATGAGACCTTCAAAAAGCTGTGTTGTTAAGAATATAAGAAGCTTTACTATCCACCGGCGTTATCCAGACTTCCCTTGTGAGTGGATCCGGAGGGGAAGGAAGGAACCTCTAATAGCACGAAAAGAGGCTGATTGTGCATGTTTTGGCATTTTTTGTTGAACCCTCCCCAAACAACAAAGGAGGAAAAACAAACCAGTCAGGCAAAGTAATTCCTTTCATTCTACCTGTTATCATCCCTGAATGAAAGGATCCAGGTAAGGCGAAGAGTAGGGCTCCCTTGTTGATATATCATGCTCCGTCCACTGCGCTCATCCTGCTCTATAGGGCTCAATGACCGGGAACTCTGATCCTCATCCAGTGGGTTGTCCTCTCCTATAGACACATCTGAAAATGGATGAGGCAGTCCTCCTCTGATAAACAATGGGTGTTGAGTGAGTCCCTTCACTCCCTTGACCACTGTATAAAATGGGGTTAGTCCATTCATACCAAAGGGAAACATCTTACAAGTAATATGAACGTATAACCATATTTCTTTTAGGGATGCATGTGTCTTTCTATTGGTGTTTGCTGTTCTATTGGTTTGCATTTTTCATTTTTTTTGTACATCGTTAGTCCCCAACTTACTTGCTGTCTCCACCCCTCTTTTCTGTCAATGATTAAATTTACCATGTACTTTATTATTTGGGGGGCCATGGGAGCACAATGTAAAATTTAAAAACCTACTCTGTTAATTGATAAAAGGATTATACATTTCACGAGTTTCTCATCAAAGTCAAATGTTGATCCTACAAAATGGCTAGCTAGTTGATGTTAAATAATACTTATAAGGGTGCATCTTATAAGAATGACAACACATGCCTGCTAAAATACTCATTTTACAATTGGTTATTATCCGAATTATTACATGAAGGCCACAACTAAAATTATAAATTCAAGGGGTATTGAATTAATGTGGAATAGCCATGGAATAACAATGATCAAGTCATGATCAATGCATTGATGTCACATGCACTGCACATGAAATTCATGCAATGATCATGACCTGGGAACAGATCATTCCATGGCTATCCAGATTTAATTTTAATACCCAATATGGGGGAGGAAGATAATGAATTTAAGTTTTGCTTCAATGGGGGGGGGGGGGGTTCATCTGGAAGAGTCCAATCCCCAAATATGGCCAAAGAGCAAATTTTCTGCTCATACAAGGAAGGAACCTTCCACCAACATAAAGTAAATTCATGGGACAAGTAAATTAACTAACGTATTTGTGAGGGTCCACATTAATGGTCTCGCTGGAAAACTGATGGTGCTTGCCAAACTGGTGAAAACCAAACCGCGGTTAGGAGTAGTGGGGACACATGTAAAGAGTTCCCTGTCCCCGGTCTGTTACCTCTCAATGACCTTAGGGAAGGAAAAAGGTTATAGGTGAGCCGACTCATATGGAGTATTGCCATAGGCTTTTAATGAGTTCGTGGGGAAAGTTGCGATGATTGGACGGAGAGATGGACAGGCTGTTGCCAATAAAGATGGGATGATTGTATTGGTGGAAGGAGCGCTGACAGACGACGATTTGGTACATGGGAGACTTGCCAAATAGAGAGAGTGACTTCTCTGTAAGATGAGTAAATAGGTGAGACAGGTTTAATATGCAAGAGAAACCTGCCCATATCTGTTGAAATGCACAAAAGCAACCCACACATGCACACAACTTCTACATTTCTCTTCCTCTTTTTATTCCTTCCTTCCTTTCCTTTTTCCGTCTCCCTTCCCTCCCTTCCAACCACCCACCCTCCCTCACCCTTCTTTCAGTATTTAAACCAACAATAGTATTGGAATTTGAAAAATGATCAAACATTACTCTGTGATTAAATCCACAATACTGTTGTAGACATAAGTACATTTGAAATACAAAACTAATAAACAGCAAAACTGATCATAAAAATAAATGAGAGCAAAATCAAAGTTCTTTCATTTATTGCAAAAATTTGCTACATGCCATGTAAACATGAAATATGGATGAATGTTCACAACATTTCAGTTGTGTGGCTGTTTGGTATCAAAAATAAAAAAAAAGTCTTTACGTTAGAATTGGCTACCTTATTTCTGTAAAAAAAAATACGATGGCTACTTATTTCTGTAAAAAAAGATGTTTCTCTATGCAAATTTAAGAGGGACTAACCAGACTGACGTTGTCACAGGTTCCTTTTACAGTATACTAAAAAGGAATTTGTTTTGCTTTGACTATGAAGGACTATTCAGGAGCACAGCTCTGGGCCCTATAAATGATTGCATTTCCAAACATGAGAAGCTCAAACAGCCTGTCTTCCATCCAAGCAATGGTATAAAAGAGATTAAAAATCTTTTTATAACATTAAGAACATAAGTAACTCCACTTATGCATATAATTTGATCTTGGAGTATAAAAGCATTATAACTTTTCATTGATGAAGAATGCCAGCCTCTAATTGGATAACGTATTACCCTAGAAACTATTTTCAAACAGTAACCGTACCATATGTGATGGCCTCATATGTGTCAATTCATTGTCTCCTCACTCTTCTTATGCCATGTCTTCAAGAATTGACTGATATTGCTCTCTTGATTTGTGACCCAAACATCATGTAAGGTCCTCAGGCCAGCCTGTATAAAGACAAACAAATGCCCAAGTTTACTTTTCTTTCAGTTCCTGACTGATTTTGGGCCATAGGAAGATGGAAAAAATCACACAAATTACAAATTTGTACTATAAAACTGTTTTCTTTTTTTTTTGTTTTTTCGGATGCAAGGTTTCAAAAATACATGCACCTTATTCTTCCTAACAAAAGTGCCCATGCTCTATAAGTGCCCCATGCCCTTCTTTGGTTCCACAAAAGTTGTGGCCACTAAATAATGTTAATTAAAATATAAAGGAGATATAAAGTAGAACGAACCAGGTCATAAGCCTATAATGAATCATATTGGATGTCACTGATAAAAGTTGAGTAAATTCACATTTATAGATAACATGGCCAAAATTAGTTGTTTGCCGCGTGTTTCTGCCACAGAAAAGGAGAGAAAAAGTAAAGTTATTCGGACTGATCAGACTTGTAGAAAGGGTTATAGCAAACTGGAGTTTATAATCTTGCTATTTTAGCCAGATATTGACACAGACTAATCTTTCCAAAATAATAACATATGGTAATTTAAGTGGTTGGGATTCTTAAAGGAAAGATGTCATGAATTTGAATATTTGGAAATTTGGTATGGATGGAAGCTTAAGTAAAAACGTAGATTACATATAAATCAAATAAGTTGAAAAAATTGTCCAACATTTGTTGCGTATTTTGCCACTTTTAATTTTCTCGCCCAATAGCTTACTCAAAAACGATTCCGACAAATCCACCACGCAGGCAAATGGTCCGTCAAAGTGATGGCCATCCATCGAGTGTTGCATTTCCTATTCGAGTGAAACTGCCAGGGGGAGGACATGCCAACTAAAAACAACAGCATGAATTCAAATCGGCATCAAATCCGGGCGCGACTCGAGTGCTGTCCTTTCAAAGACTTAAAGTAGGAGGGCGCTATTACGCGTATTATCGGACGGTTACACTCAGTCTTGCCTAAAGTCTCGCTGGTCACGAATATTAATCTAAATGACCGTATTGGGAAAATTACCACTATTTTGCAGCGGGGTTATCCCTAACCCCGACGGATTTTGAAGTCAAATACTTTATCCGTTATTTATCATGTATTATAAGATATTATTGAACTAGGGTTTTTAGGAGGAGAGTGTAATGAAAACGAAGACACAGGCTACCATTAGTAAATGCAGTAGCAGTTCCAACAATTACGTTTGGAAATCCCCAAAGCCCAAATCGAGGCAGGTCGTTGTCCTACCCCCCTGGAAATAGCGATCGAGTGTTTGTATCTCAATAATAATTTAAAACCACAACGAAATTGAAACAAAATATGTCATTCATTCTGTAACTTATTTTCAAATTTTATTTATTTCATAATCCATCCAATTACAGTGTCAGCAATGACCAAAAAATCACAAATTAGAGTCAACCCGATGGTTTGGTCATACTTGACGTTCACGAGGAGAGCAAAATTGGGCGCTTTGATCAATGAACCGACATGGCGAAAAATCCGCACGTCTTTCTTCGTATGTCAACAAGCAAAAAATTAAATGCTCTATTTTGTTTCATTTACAATTCAAAGTGTATTATTTTTGGGAATTCGTGATGTATGTACATATATTTTTATGAATGGAAGTCAAACTGAGCTTGACAAAAATCTTGAATATTTCCTTTAAGATCTTGCGCAGTCTGGTAGAGATGTAACCTAATCTGCCCACTAAGTTTTTGCTGCCTATCGGGTTATAAAGAAACAGAGAAACCAATGTCACATCGTATCAAGAGGGCCTTGTATAACCGTAATGGCCACCAGCTCCACCACTGACGCCACCTTGGTTCTGACATTCTAAGTGACACCTTCTGCTTTCTCTTCTTAAACCTCCTAAAGTAATCCTGCGATTAGGATGTTGGCCAAGAACTTGCCTACTGTTTACATTCATCGTCAGCTGAAAAAAAAGACAGAGACGAAAAACAAATACGAAGACATGAACCTTCACTATTCGGAAGGAGGATATGCGCCAACCTAGATTACCACCAGACCTGCTTGAGGGTTTGGTATTTTTGGGTGAAATTCAAACCTCTTTAGCTGCATAGATATTAGCAATTTTCTTTAGAGTTTGATTCAATTTTTCAATAGCATTTGGATTACAAAACATTCCCATACCAGGCTGTCAAAAATTCAAAGCATTTTCTTTTATAGATTTAAGAAATTGGAAAATATTAAAGGTTGTGATATTTCATGATTTCAGCATCATCTTGTTTATTCATTAACAATAGATATCCTTGAGAAAAGTTAGAAAAAGCTATTCTTAAAAATTTGAGTTGGTCCCAATCTTGCGGTTTTTGTTATGAACAATTGGCGCGTTTCCCACGTCCCATAGGCCAATATGTGAGGTCATTTCTGTCTGTTTACGGACAGAAAATACAAAATTGGAAATTTCTAAGCGATACAAAACGAATTTGCAAGTAAGATTGGGCACATGGATATTTCTAAGAATAAAGTTCAGATGACATAAAAATCTCAAATATCTTTTGGTAAGAATCGGGTGGATGAAGGCTGTGGCTCAACGAAATGCCCCTTTAACCAAATGATGGCGAGGTTTGTGCGATTATGCTAAACAAATGTAATAAGCCCAATTGGCAATGTGAAAATTGTAACATTATGCTAGAAAGACTTGGTTAACATTTGAAGATTAAAAATTGTACAGTAATTATTGGTTGACTGGATTGATAAAAAATCAAGGGCACATTATCTTGGTTCATGCAACAACACCACGGCTCCTGTGGGGTGAGTACAAGATGAAATTGTCAAACATAACAAGCCTGACTTGAATTTTGTCAATCAGGTGCAAGGTAGGTACTCAATAAAGTCAGCATGCTGTTTGATTGAACACTGACCTATGTTGTTAACTACACCAGCTGGAGGCACCCTGTCACGTAAGCTTAGCTGGTGCTGGTCGCTTCCCGATTTTCTTTATAACAGACCGTAATTCTTCATTGGCGCTATCTCTATTACATACAATAAACAAATAAAATGAAGAAGAAAGCTTTTCATGTGATAACAATGGTTGAGTCCCTTCACTCCCTTGACCACTGTATAAAATTGGGTTAGTCCATTCATTACAAAGGGAAACAATCTTTACAAGCATATGAACGTATAAACAATATTTCTTTTAGGGATGCATGTGTCTTTCTATTGTGTTGTTTGCTGTATATTTTGTTTCATTTTTCATTTTTTTTGTACATCTTTAGTCCAAATTACTTGCTGTCTCCCCCCTCTCTTTCTGTCAATGATTTAAATTTACATGTATCCTTTATTATTGGGGCCATGGGAGCACAATGTAAAATTTAAAAAATACTCTTTAATTGATAAATGATTATACATTTCACGAGTTTCTCATCAAATGTCAAATGTTGATCCTACAAAATGGCTAGATATGTTGATGTTAAATAATTACTTATAATGTTGCATCATTATAATAATTGACAACACATGCATGCTAAAATACTAATTTTTCCAACTGGTTATTATTCCGAATTATTCACATGAAGGCACAACTAAAATTGATAAATCTCAAGGGGTATTGAATTAATTTGGAATAGCCATGGTCAGGTCATGATCATTCCATGGCTATTCCAGATTAATTTTATACCCACATGGGAGGCATATACTTAATTAAAGTTTTGCCTTGGGGGGGTCATCTGGAAGAGTCCAATATGGCCAAAAGGAAAAGTTTCTGCTCATCTAAGGAAACCTCCACCAACATAAAGTAAATTCATGGGACAAGTAAATTAACTTACCTGTATTTGTTAGGTCCACCATTAACTGGTCTGGCTGGAAACCTGGATGGAGCATTGCCAACTGGTGAAAACCCAACAGAGTTGGGAGGGGACACATGTAAAGAGTTCCCTGTCCCCGGTCTGTTGCCTCTCAATGACCCCTTAGGGGAAAAGTTATATGGTGACCGACTCCTAGGAGTATGGCCATAGCTCTTTAATGAGTTCGTCGGGGAAAGTTTGCGATGATTGGACGGAGAGATGGACAGGCTGTTGCCCATAAGATGTGGATGATTGTTATTAGTGGAAGGAGCTGACAGACGACGATTTTGGTACATGTGTAGCACATTGCCAAAGAGAGAGTGACTTCTCTGTAAGATGACATAAATGTGTGAGACATGTTAATATGAAGAGAACCTGACCCATATCTGTTACAACTGCACAAAGGCCACACACACATGCACACAAACTTCTCCATTTCTCTTCTTCTCTTTCTATTTTCCCTCCTTCTCTTCTCTCTCTCTCCCTCCTCTTCTTCCCTCAGTTCCTCCTTTTCATTCCTCCCTTCCCTCCTTCCCACCCTCCCCCCATCATTCTTTCTCAGTATTTAAACCACCAATAGTATTGGAATTTGAAAAATGATTAAACTATTACTCTCTGTGATTAAATCACAAATCCTGTTGTTACAGTAAGTACATTTGAAATACAAACTAAACAACAAACAGATTAACATGGTCATCAAAATAAATGACAGCAAAATCCTAAGTTTCTTTGATAATTTCTTTGGAAATCTTTGCTATATGCCCATGTAAACCATGAAATATGTGATGATTGCTTCACAACCACATTTTAGTGTGTGGCCACGTGGTTCATCAAAGTAAAAAAGTCTGTACATTAGTACTGGCTACCTTATTTCTGTAAAAAAATACATGTAGACTGTTTGTCTATGAAATTTAAGAGTGACTACAGACGGACTTTGTCACATGTTCCTTTGCAGTAAATACTAAAAAGAATTTGTTTTGCTTTGACTATTCAGAGGTGCAGCTTCCATGCCATATAAAATGATGCTATTTCAAAACATTATCAAGAGGTCAACAGCTGTATTCACATACAAGCAACGGTAAAAGAGATTAAAATCTTACAAAATTAATAACATTACACTTATGCATATAATTTGATCTTGGAGTAAGCATTATTAGCCTATGTAGTAGTTTAGGGGGAAATTGGCTATTGTTATGCACTAATTAAGGTGGATACGGTTAGTAGGGGTGGTGGATGCGAGGTGGCTGTGACAGCTAGAGTGAGGTATGGGTGGGTAAAGTTTAGGGAATGTGGAGAGTTGTTGCAAGAGAAAAGATATCCTTTGGAGATGAAAGGAATGGTGTATAAGAGTTGTGTGAGATCAGCGATGCTGTATGGAAGTGAGACATGGTGTCTGAGCAAAAATGAGATGGGGATTCTGAGAAGGACAGAGAGAGCAATGATGAGAGCAATGTGTGGTGTGAAGTTGATGGATAGGATGAAGACTGAGGACTTGATGCAGATGTTGGTTTTGGAAGAGGCAGTGGACCGGTGGGCAAAAGCGAATAGTGTACGTTGGTATGGGCATGTGTTGAGGAAGGATGACGAGCATGTTTTAAGAAGGGCTTTTGAGTTTGAGGTGGGAGGTTTGAGGAGGGGATGTCCAAAGAAGACATGGAAGAAGCAAGTGGAGGAGGAGAGAAGGAGGGTTGGGTTGAAGGAGGGTTGGGTTGAGGATGGAGGATGCATTGAATCGGGTGAAGTGGAAGGAGGGAGTAAGGGTGGTTGCTGCGAGTGTGAGGTGAATCCAGCCACCACTGTTTATGGGGACAAACCCGGATTTAAAACTTTGGTTTTACTACTACTAATACTAAGACGTTAGGGCGAAATTTTGTTTCCCCCTAACGTTTTCCTTTGTATTGCGGTTTATTCCGTTTTGGATAACAAAGGATATGAATATTAATTTATGCAAATTAAGGGTAATCCACTAGAATAACAAAGGACATGAATATTCATTAATTTAAATAATAATAAGAGCTCATTATAACCTAATGAATAATTCAAATTTCCCCTTAAGTGTCATTTTAAAGTAATTATAACTTTTCTTATTGATGAGAATGTCAGCCTCTAATGCCTCTAATTCTTACCCTATGAACTATTTCAAACAGTAACCTTACCCTATGTGATGGCTCATCTGTGTCAATCATTTGTCCTCCTTCTACATCTTCTTCTGCCATGTCTTCAAGATTGCCTGATATTGCTCTCTTGATTTGTGGACCCAACTCATGTAAGGTCCTCAGGCCAGCCTGTATAAAGACAAACACATGCCCAAGTTACTTTTCTCTCAGTTCCTTGATTGACTTTAGGCCACTATGAAGACAGAAATAAACACACACTAATTCAAATTTGTAACTATCAGATTTTTTCTGATATGATGATTAGAGAGATATAAAGTTGGAACAAAACTAGACCCTAATCCTATAATGATTCATATCTGTGGATGTAACTGCTGTTAAACATAGAAACATGGCCAAAAGTTAGGTGTTTTACAAAACAGAAAAGTACAAGTCATTCAGACTGTGTAGAAGGTTAATAGCAAACTATGGTATTTTCATAATCTTGCTAGTTCAGCTAAGATATTTGATACAGAATAGTCTTTAAAAAAAAAATACAAATATGGTCATTTAAGCTGAGATGAATATATCTAACAGAGATTCGAAGCAAGTAATCAATAGATTGTTTGCAGCGTGCTGTGTCTGGTACGATATTGTTATGGTAATTCAACGATTCCCTCGAATGATCGAGAAGCAGTAATCGATATTCAATACATTTTAATGTATAACCCCAAGATTTGAGTTTGGCGGGCTATTTTTAAATCAATGATGCTCACACGTGCGTGTTATTTGTCAAAAAGCCTTGAACACAGTTTAGTACTCAATGACTTTTGCATTCAAGCCATGGAATAATTTAAAATGACCCCAATTTTGTACAATCATTTGTCGACTATGGGTAGAATTTGCTCAAAGTTCAATGTATTAATGACATTCTTGGATATCTTCAAAATATACCGAGTTAATTAAAATGTGTATTTTCTCTTTCAATATAACAATAATTGAAACAATTGGGGACCAGTTTATTTCTCAAACTCATATTTTTTTAACAGAATAGGATCTAATTGGACATTTTAATTTTGATTTATGTCTTATGAAAAAGAAGTTATTGATGACATGGCCAAAAACATAAAGTGTTAATGTGAGCCAGTTCTAATAACAATTATATTCACGTTAGGTCATGAATTGAAGCACAGAATTGGGTAAAATTATTCAAAAACACATTATGTTTTATAAATCATCTAACTGAAGCCTGATTTCCTTTCCAATGTTGACTGAAACATATGCATTTCCCTTCTGAGAAGTGGAATGCCCCAAATTACCTAATAACACCCCTAAAAGAGAAATGGTCTCGACCAGTGACCCCAGGTCACACCCTGTCGACCTTAGCTCTCCCTTAATTCCGTTTTGGCTCAAGCCCACACGGACGCGTGTACATATCATGCTGTGGGGCGGGCCTGGAAGTGGGAAGTCAACATTGGAAAGGAAATCGGGCTTCAGTTAGATGATTTATAAAACATAAAAAAAAAAAAAAAAAAAAGAGACCATTTCTCTTTTAGGGGTGTTATTATGGTAATTTGGGGCATTCCACTTCTCAGAAGGGAAATGCATATGTTTCAGTCAACATTGGTGTAAAGGAAATCAGTTCAGTGTAATGATTTGCCTGATTTGCAGGACACCTCGCTCATAGAAAACTTAAGGTGCTCACAGCGCCACCGTGCGGCCAAGTTTTTGCAAGCCGAAACAGACCTGGTTCGATACGCTCGAGCTGTTAACAATGGACTACAGCTTTGCTTCCGGTCTCTGTAGGTATATTCGTCTCAGATTTAAGGTGGTTGGATTCTTAAGACTCTAGCGCAGTCTGGTAACCTCATTTGCCCACTTTTCGTCAGCATATTGGATTGTATAACAAACCGAGTAAACAATGTCACATTCTCTATGGCCTTGTTACTAGGGGAGTTTCCATAACTTGACCCATCTGACACGCTTTTTTTTTTTTTCATGACAAATTTTTTTTAATTTTCGGTTTTTTTGTTTTTTAAAGTTTATTCCGTTAAGGTTTCCAAATTCCTAGGTGTGTCAGTATGTTCAGGTTAACATAAACTCCCTTGTTCTAAACCTGTAATGCACAGCTTCCACCACTGCCGCCACCTTGGTTCTGACCCTGGCTAATCTGCAAACCTTCGCTTTTCTCCTTCTTAACCTCCTAAAAATCCTGGATCAAGGATGTTGCATCAACTTGCCTACTGTTACATCATCGTCAGCTGAACAAAAGACCGAGCAGAACAACAAATACGAAGACATGAACCTTCACTATTCGGAAGGATATGCTGCAACTTATCACTGAGATTAAGTACAAGACATTCTAGAGCTTCATTGTCACTTTGTTAGAATTTTCTTCAATTTCTAAAAACTGGCAATTTTATTTCAACATTCTCATACAATGCTGTTTAAAAAATACAATGCATGTTTTAAATCCTGCATAATTCTTTTTTCAATTTTTTTTTCAAAAATTGAACATTTTTTTTAAAAAGATCGAGGTCATGCTGAATTCTGATATAACGATGTAATATGCACAATGCCAAGTTAAAATGTCACATTACACGTAGCATACTTGCTAAAATTTGAAGATAAAGATTGCATAAATATTGTTTTGAAGAATTGATCAAAATCAAGGCACATTCTCTTTGGTTTCATACATGACACTACTGGCTCCCGTGGGTGAGTGACAAGATGAACCTTGTCAAACACACAAGCATGCCTTGGAATTTTGTCAATCAGGTGCAAGGTAGGTACTCAATAAAGTCAGCATGCTGTCTTGAATTGACACGCCCTCTGTTGTTAACTCACCACCAGCTGGAGCACCACCTGGTCAAGAAGCTTGGTGGCTTGGTTCCTTCCATTTTTCTTTATAACCACCGTATTCTGTCATTGCGCTAGTCTATATTACTACAATACCAAAATAGTAAAATGAAGACCTGAAAGCTTTCATGCTGACAAATATCCTTGAATTTGTGATCATCACCACTTTAAAGACTAAAGCACCCATTTTCTAATTACTAGTTGTGCATGCACAATTAGAGGCTTTTTAGACCAGCACGCCGATATGGTGGGGACATTTTTCCCCTGGGCCTGAAGTACTAAGGGGTGTAGAAAGTAAAGAAAATCCCATATGATACATTTATGCATTATATAACTGAAATGTCATCTTAAACCATTAATAAAGGGGCCTGTTAGTGTGTATGTGATACCTCAGGGCCCGTAGTTCTGCTCAACGGTCTTGTTTTTGACAGGGGTCTATGGTGAGTGTCTTTGTTACAAAGATAATGTACTCATTTTTTGAACTACAAGGCTTGTCACCTTTGTTTGTTTTCCTTCATTAATTTTGCTGACAGGAAACAAGAACATTTGACAGTGTGATTATTTTTTTACACAATTACATAACAGATGCCCATGTTTTATTATTTCAAGATGCTCTTCAGTGATATGTGTCAAGTTTGCTAAGTATTATAACAGGTTGTGGCTGATTGGAAGTCTACAAATCATCAATTTGGTTGATCTTCTGTTCAGTGTCAAAAACTTGATTTAATGTGTATATTAGGTCAAATGCCATCAATTCCCTATTACATACTTTTTATCAATAATATCATATTGTTGTGTGTGAAAACAGAAGTGAAAACCATTTTGAAGCTTTCATTTCAAGAGTGGTATTTTGTAAATGAAAGCCATTTTGAAGCTTTCATTTCAAGAGTGGTATTTTGTAAACAAGATTCAGCTATAGCTGAAAACAAGAGAAGATATCAGTAGCTTCCCACAATGCATTGCTTCCAATGGAGTTTTTAGGTACTGATGTGAATCGTTAGAGATGAAACATGGCTAAATTACCAGTATTGATCACAAACTTGCATTTAATGTTTCATCTCTAATGATTCATATGACTACTTATACAAAAATATCCAATGGAAGCAATCCATTGTGGGAAGCTACTGATATCTTCTCTTGTTTAAAACCATAATTACAATGACAAAACCCTAATCTATGTTCCCTTAAAACTACTCGTAAGATAATGCTAACCCTAATTCTAACCCCTAAACCTTAACCAAACCCAGCATACCATTACCAAATGTGCATAGGGACCATTTCAAAAATCATAGACAAATATCTTGTTTTCAGTTTAGTTGCTTGCAATAGACTTTAATCAAAACTGAGGGCAGTGTTGCTAACATTTTGTAGAAAATTGTTGATAGTAGCTTAACTATATTAAGAAATAGAATGCATTCCTAATTTGAATAGAGTATTTAAATAGTACCCAGGCAGTCATTGCATTTTTTGGTAGATAGAACTATCTTGCACTCATGCAACAAAAGGTTTTAGAGAAGAAAATTTCTTTAAATTCATCCCCATTCTAATGCACACATTAAAATACCATTAGTCAAAATTACATTGATTAGGCTAGAGTAATTTAATGGTGTCTCAAAAATGCCATGCAAGTTAGTAAAATTTTATAATTTACCAAATTCTTCTCACTAAACCATTGGCAGTGGAAGGTTTTGAAAGTGGAGGCCAGACCAAATATGGCAAATACACATTGAAGGTTGAGTGTTATTTGCAGGCTTGTCTCCCAAATGCATTGCTAAGAATGCATTGATGAACAGATGAATCGGAAACCGACAATTCATAAGTTGAAGTAACGATTGCAGACATGGCAGGATAGGATAGGTGTCATCATCAACATTAAATTACTCTTTTTTTTCTGACACTGGGTGATGAACAGGTTTGCATTGGGGCTTCAAATTGATTATTGTTACAGGTGTGTCAGTAGGATTAGTCTAGATATTAAATGAGGATTTTACACTTCAAGTTCCAAGGAGCCAAGCCTTCCACTCCAAAGCATGGGGAATGCCCCCAGGGCCACTCAAATTACCATGAAGTCATTATACTCCACAAAAATGATGGTAAAAAGTTACCTTTTCATGACAGGCCATATGTCCACACGTAAAGGATATAGGGTTCCAATTTTTGGCACAAAAAAATGGGCATCAATTTATGGCCTTTCCGATTCATATGTCTGCATGAAGAGGTACAATTTCATAGTGGTCCATGGCTTTATTATTTGAACAATAAAACCAATTTCTGCCCTGATTTTTCCGAGTGATTTTATAAGATTATTGAGCAACAAATTGACAGTGGAATTATCCAGTGGGTCCTCCGGTTCCAAAGTTCTTCATCATTGTTTGGAAGTGTTATGACTGATACGCACTGGGTGAATTACTTGGTTAATATATGTCATTAAAGTTTGTTAACAAACAAATGACATTGGGACAGATGGAAAAACAGTGTTTTCTATGTGTCATCAGCTCAAACACTCCCATAGGCAAATGCCTGATTTGAAATTTACACTAATTAGTTCTCAGGTAGACAAAAGATTTGTAAAATATCCAGAGAAAGATTAATAAATATCAAATGCATGATTTGTTGTCTGTGTTTAGGGCACTCTTAGATCAGGAATTAACTGTCAGTGAAAGTGAAGGTATTACTTTAGAATGGCTAATTCAGTAATTTCGGTTATCTTTAATGTATCATTTTGTATAAGGGTACCTTCTTTGACTCTATGGTATAGGTCAGTGCGTTGGGTTGTGAGTCCCTTGTTTTATGTTGACAACAGCAGTGGTGTATGAGTGGCCCTTTCCCTTGGGCCAATTTCCCCTGTCCTTGCGCAGTGAACAAGTATTATGCTTCCCATCTAACTTAGCTTTTCTTGGATTATTACCCTAAATACAAGAAGGGTGCCTTTAATTTCTTACCTCAAGGTGTTTACCATGCAAACAGTGGGTAAATGAGGAAAACCATTTTTTGTATTAGTTTCTAAATATCTGAAACTCTGCTTAAAGTCAAGGAACAATTTTCCAATTAAAGGAAAGGGCGCATTCTATATTCACTCTCAAAGGCTCTAATATGATTTCCACTTATCATTATAAAACAAATTATACTGGGGACTATAGCCCCAGGTGAGCCACTCACACACCCAGAGTTGAACACTCCATCCCAAGTTGAGCACTCCAGCCAGATTGAGCACTCCCCCCAAGTTTTAGCACGCCAGCCCAGAGTTGAGCACTCCAGCCCAGACGTTGAGCACTCCATCCCAGAGTTGAGCACTCCAGCCCAGAGTTGAGCACTCCAGGCCCAGAGTTGAGCACTCCAGCCCATAGTTGAGCACTCCCAGCCCATATTTGAGTCCTCCAGCCAAGTTGAGCACTCCAGCCCGAGTTGAGCACTCCAGCCCAGCGTTGGGGACTCTAGCCCAGAGTTGAGCACTCCAGCCCCTAGTTGAACACTCAGCCAAAAGAGATTCCTAGAGATATAATAGGCTTCTGGTCTTCATCTTTCCTTACCAGAAGTAAACTACAATTTGTTATTAAGATTTGACAAAGTTCCCTAAATTCTACGTTTTACACACTTCAAGTGAACTTTTCAAAGCCTTGGGACAGGATTTATTTCTTCCAGGTACAACTCTTTTATTGCTCATACAGATGACAAATAGTCCCTGTTATGTAATCACTTATTGTGATAGCAATAATCAATGATTTCTACAGAAATAAAAACATTTTCTAAAACTGGAGCAGGCCCTATTTCACATTATGGATCCACATTTTAATTTTTAAAATCTTTGTCTGAAAAAATATAGATTTTTTACGTATTTATTTCAATTAAATTAAATACCACTGGGCCAAGCTCTGCACAAAAACCTGAGAATGTGTGTCATAAAGAATATGAACTATGCCGAGAACTCGATTGAACAACATGGCTGACAATCTTAATCCAGTCTGAAGTTCCCCTTTAGAATACGGTTTATATAGGTCCCCTTCCTTTTCTACTACACAAGCTAATGTTATTGATCTACAATCCTGGCCAAACTTGTTGGAATACTTTACCACTTCAATGCATTCCCTGCTAACCTTTCAACATTGTCCGCCATTTAAGCTGTAGTGTTCTCTCCACGGTCATTGTGAAGGGGAAAGAGGGGAGGGTGGGGTTAGGTGATGGCAGGGGCAAGGTAGTGGCAATGTATGTACGGGAAGAAGAGAAGGGAAGGGCAATTCTTGAAGTGAAGGAGAGGAAGGGAAGGGATGTCAATTCTTGAAGTGAAGGAACAGACAAAAACCTTCCCCAGATAACCTTCTTAAGTTTAATTGGCTTTTGTATGCAACCCTTTGAGAAAAAAAACTGGTCATACATAAAGCTGTTATGACCCAGGTGTGACCATCCCCGAATAGGTCATGATCCTTAGAAGTTAAAATGTTGGATCATGTGACCGGGGAAGGGGACTTTAAATAGTGACTCAACATAGCTTTGCAACCAGTTATGACAAATTGCTAGCAGTGTCGGTGGTCATATTACCAACATGATGCTTAATTCGTCTTATTGTGAATTTAATGATTATCTTGACAGTGTAATAATTATGTGGCCAGGATTGATTTCATTTTCTAATAAGAAAGCTATCAATCTACCTTCTGTTTTAATTTTGAGAGATTGTCCTAACAAACCAAAAGAGTGACATTAAACCTACAGTCCAATCCTATTTAGAGGCATGTTCATGGGACTAACCTCTGAAAAAAAAAGTCATCAACAAAACT
Source organism: Ophioderma brevispina (assembly GCA_023653785.1). NCBI lineage: Eukaryota > Metazoa > Echinodermata > Ophiuroidea > Amphilepidida > Ophiodermatidae > Ophioderma > Ophioderma brevispina. Next base: position 33,098 of record JAMKCH010069835.1, read on the forward strand.
ATGTCAACACAAATCAACACAACATCAACAATGTCAACAATAACCCCCCACCAACAATATCATAATAACATGTTTTAAAAACATTATAATTGCATCACAATTGACCAGACTTAAATCTCAAAAGAGAGATTTACAGAATCTCAAGGAAATCAATCTTTCCTAAAGAAATTATTTTTGTACATGTGCATGCCCCACATATCAGTTGTTCAGAATTGTACTCGAAACAGCAAAACATTTGCACATGGCTAACAGCTCGGACTGATCTTAACATATTTTCTGTACTTACCTTACATGCTATTCTATGTGACAATTACAATAGCCTAAAGGTGGAATATTTGTCGTAGTAAGTCACACATTAAAATGTTTATTTGCCCCCTGTTGAAAAAAGAAGAAATTTAAGAGAGGTTATTGCATGAAATTTTGGTTGGTGTGCTGCAAAAACATTACGTAGGGGAACAGTGATTTTTTTTTTTGAAAAAGTTGAAAATTCTGGGGAAAAAAATTCCAAATTTTGGCAAGAAAAAAAATTATGGGGGAAAATGCCCCCTCCCCCCCCCCCCCATATGCCAAGTGATTAACATGCAAATGCAAAAAATTAAAGTTACAAAATAAAGAATAAAAGAGAGAGAAAAGGAGAAACATAAAGACAATATTATTGAGAACTATTCTAGGCTAGTGGTAAAGCCACTAAACTTCTGGTACATGCAGACTAAAGGTCCATTCAAACAAATGGGGGGATTGCCGCTACACACCTTCATTAAAAAGTCCTCTTCTTCTAATGTACTTGTGAATCCTGGGTTATCGATTCATGTTGACTTTTTTTTAGAGAATAGCCTAAAATGAGTAGTATTCCAAATTGCATTTGATACGTACGTTGCCTCTGGATCATATTCAGCCCACTGACTTACAAACTCATCAGATTGATGGGGCCCCTAAAATGGACCAATCAGGGTCAGATAATCAAAGTTATCCATGATAAACAGCTAAAAGGTTGAGAAACTGAGGAAGATAGCAACAAATGAATTGGTCATTGGAGAATTTATACTTTTTCACAAGAGCAGATCATCACACTTGGATAATAACGTTTTATTTAGATCAGCCAAAACTGAGTTCAATCCTCAATCGTGTAATTGTAAAAATATATTTTTTTTCTTTCTGGACAATGACCCCTTAAATCAAGTTCCCAAGGGGCTAGTGAAAATATTGTGGTTTAAAGTGTAGTCTTAATAGTATGTTTTCTTTTTAGTCACATCGCCCGGACCGTTTGGGCACCAAGGCGGTAGATGGAAGGTAGTAGAAAAATTTCATTGCTCACAGTTAGGTCCAATGAGGGATCATCACCTGGGTGAACGTAGAAATCAGAAGTGTGCCAATGCTTTTTGAACGCCAAAAAAAGGTCAAAATTGACCCAATTAAGATAGAATGGTGATGTATTTATTCTACATTTGACTTTGGGGTCAGAACACCCCAACAAGAAATCTGACCAGCAATTACAAATAGAAAACGTGAGAATTGTAACATAAAAAAATTTTCAATTCAATGTAATTTTTTCAATAATTAGATGCCAAAGAATGCACACTGTAATTTCTACATCAACCCTAGTGTGATCCCACCACATAGTCCCTAACACCTGTGTTACATTGGTGCATTTGCTACTACCACCTACCCTACTCGAAAAATAGTGCCCTTGTCACGGGGATGACGTACTATGTACTTTTTATCCCATTTTTTGACAATTGTTGGTCAAACAGAAAGCAATGAAAGGTATTTTTCCTCAATTTAACATTTGTTGTTTTATTTTGAAGGTCTTCAGAAGGGGGTTATTCCACCTTAATACAGTTCTCTACTTTTAGAGAAAATGAATCATACCCAAGTTGAGATTTATTGGGTCCAACCTCTTGTACTGTTATTAATCCACAAACCATACTGGCAAAATAAACATCAATGAGGGACTAATTAATAATCATCATTCAAGTTAAGTTAGAAAATTTCAATCATCAACTTACCAAAAAAGAGCAAGTAATAAAAGATAGGAAGTACAAATAGGCAAATTCCACTCCGATATTTCATTTGGATTCCCCGCCTTCTTTGATAGGAGGCTGGTTCGCATTTTGATGCTGCGTTCTAGCGTGCAGGCCATCACACTTCGGCCAGGCCTCCCCTGTACGGACCTTGAAAAAAACCAACAAAAAGGATTTACATCTTGACTCTCCTGGGGGCATTACACACACTTTTTGGGGTTACAGTACTCAAATTTAAGAAATTGTGGACTATTTTTTGGAATAATTTTATCATAAAATGTAAATGGTGAACCCAAAGGTTAGAGTGCCAATCTCTCGTTCTAGCATTTGGGACAGGACTCCATCTATTATAATGTTTGCGTGTGGGGTTCGCCACTCTCCCACACAGCAAGTCTGTATATTCCAGTATATGCCGGGGTACATTAGACTCCTGGGGGGAGGGCGGCAATGCAAAGGGTAAAGTGCTGCCCAAGAGCACAAACACATTGGCCGACAGCAGGGCTCAACCCCACAAACCTTTCTTATGAGGTGAATGCTGATACAAACTGCACCACATGTGGCCTTTATAAGTTATTCCACTCATGCATGACACATAATAATGGTTGTTGTTATAAATTTGAATTTTGTAAAAATCATAATTCTTATTAAGATGTACTCTGGGGTTGTTATACAGAATCTTTGAAAAAATGTGTTGCAGATAGTCATAGACTCTAAGACAGTCTACATTATTAATGGCCGCACAAACAAATTTCACCCAAACATACATTTTGATAATCTACTTAACCCAATATTATTACAAAACACAGGGTGATGGAAGCATCCCAGTAGTGATGATAGAGTATAATAAGAGTAGTAGATTTCGGATTATTCTGATTAGTAGAATATCTGATTTTAAGTTAAAGACACTATCAGCGATTTATCCCAAAGAGTCAAAAGTATTTGAAATTTGCAGGAAAGCTTAAAAATGAAGGAATAAGGCTTATAATTCTATAAGTTACTTTTTCAACTGAAGAATGACAGGGAAAAGAAGAGAAAACAGCAGTAAGTATTCAAAGATACGCAGTCTCATTGAATTATGTGTTGTAGTAAGTGTCCGTTCGGACACAAATGAATAAAATATGAGATTTTGTCCGTATTAGTTGCTTCTGGTCCTCTCATTTGTAGGGTATGTTAAGATACCTTACTTGTTACAGACATGCAAAAAATCGATTTTATGATTTTTCGATTTCTGATTAAGCATCACTTACAGTGCCTTTAATGCAATACAGATTAATTTTAAAATCCTAACATTTTAATGGTCCACTATCTGCAATCCTAAGGATTAACTTTTAAATCCCTGAAATTTAGAGTCCTAAGTTATTATCAAATTGATAATGGACCATCCAATAAGATTTTTGGACTCTTAAGAAATTATTTCGATACAACAATGCCTCTCTAAAGGAAAGAGTGAATTTACCAGTAATAAGGAGGGTACGGTAAATTGGAAAGACAACACCTTTTTTGAGTGGAAACACATTCTGAAAGGAGTGAGTTACCTTTTGTAACAATATTCCACTCTTTCAGCGTCGAGATTCATTTTCCTGCCATCCATCATTTTAGAGTAACATATCAACTCGAAAAGGGCGTGAATGACTTGAAAGTGGGAACTATCACTCTAAAATGGCATGAAAGTCTGAAACTATCACTCTAAAATGAGCAGAAAAGTGTGAATATCACTCTAAAATGAGAATGATGAAAGTGTGAACTTCACTCTAAAATGAGCATGAAGTGGACCTATCACTCTAAAATGAGCATGAAAGTGTGAACCTCTCCTTTAAAATGAGCGTGAAATGTGAACTATCCTCTAAAATGAGGTGAAGTGTGAAACATCCTCTAAACTGCGCGTGAAAGTGTGAACTATACTCTAAAAATGAGCATGAATGTGACTATTACTTTAAAATGAGCGTGGTGAAAGTGTGACCTCTCCCTCTACCATGCGCGTGAAATGGCACTATCACTCTAAATGAGCGTGGCAAGTGTGCACTATCCTTACAATGAGCCTTTGCAAGTGTGAACTCTCACTCTAAAAAGAGCATGAAAGTGGAACTATCACTTAAAATGAGCGTGAAAGTGTGAAACTAATCACTCTAAATTGAGCGTGAAAGTGTGAACTATCACTCTTACAATGAGCGTGAAAGTGTGAAATATCACTCTAAAATGAGCGTGAAGTGTTGAACTATCCACTCTAAATGAGCGTGAAAGTGTGAAACTATCACTCTACAAGGAGCTGACGAAAAAGTGTGAACTATCACTCTAAAATGAGCGTGAAAGTGGTGACTATCACTCTAAAATGAGCGGAAAGTGTGAACTATCACTCTAAAATGAGCGTTGAAGTGTTGAAACTATCACTCTAAAATGAGCATGAAGTGAATTTTACTCCAATAGAAGTGGAAATGTTGTCATCAAAAGGGTATTCACTCTTTTCAGAGGGTTCCACCCAAAAAGGTGTTGTCCCTCATTTACCGCCATGGAAGGAGTGGAAAAATTCACTCTTTACATTTTAGAGAGTAGGTAGTGTAAGCAACTAGTTTTCAAAGTTTAATAGTCTTGTTAGGAGGGCCCATTTATCATTGATGATAACTTACACTCTAAATTTTTATGGATTTAAACTCTTGAACGAGTGGAAATTCACTCTTTTACATTAGAGAGTACACACTGTTATCATTACGAAATAATAACATTCTTAACTGGATATGACTCTTGGCTGTGATTGAAAACATGATTCGAAATTTTTTGGGACCTGATTTATTTGCTTGGTTATTACTTGATTACCCCTTTACCTAAATGCACCAGCAAAGCGCAGGGAAGGTCTGAACGTTATGGTTCTGTTGATGGCCCCATCTGCAGTAATCATTACTCTACCAAACATCTGCAAGAAAAGTCAAAATAAGCAATAAGCTGAGTCAAAACATACTCTATAGCTTTTGTGCTCTGTCAAATCTGTATGTTTCTTGTATTATCAAGTTTGTTTAATTCAAATATAGTGTTCTATTCAAACAACAATTGGAGGTCTCTAGTACCCACCCACCCCCTGTCTTTAATTCAGCATGGAAATACAGATTTTGATTTATGGCAAACAAAAATCTAAGGCCAAAAAAATAAAAAAGAACATGTTCCATTTATAACTTCAAAAGGGGTACACAAGAACTCTTGGCCCCAAAATGGATTGAGGTGTCCCTATGTTGCCTTAAATTTTATGAGGTCACTGTAGATTGACATAATAACTGCTTGTGTTAACAATAGTCTACCTGCATGGCATGAGCAAGATATATAAAGAACAGCATAACAATAAGAAAGAAGTGCAAATATGGAAGGGCCTGAAATAGAAAATACAAGGAAATACTTGATCATAATGCTTGTTTTTTCTCATTTAAGATTGTATTTGATGCTAACCTAAACTTCAATTATGAAATCGAAACATGTTACTATATTATTTTGAAATAACATAACTGAAATGGGTTCACTACACCATTTGATTATCGAGGGATGGGTGAATATAAAACTAAGATCTAAGACCCCACTATAAAAACTAAAACCCTCTAACTATAAAACTAAGACCCCAACCTATAAAACTAACACCCGGTATCCATAAAATAAGAGCATACACTATAAAACTAAGACCCTCCACTAGAAAAATAAGACCCTGCACTATAGGACCTAGACCCTAACTAAACATTGTGGTGGGGGGGGGTCTTAGTTTTAAGTGGGGTCTCAGTGTTATAGTTAGGGGATCTTCGGTTATAGTGGGGTCTTAGTCTTAGTTTTATAGTCACCACACTGGGGATTCTAAATAAATCAAGAATGCTGACAATAGATGCAAGTGTATGAGCCTAACCGCTATGTGTGGAAAGTGTAGACTGTTACACAGATATGTAAAAATTGTGGATAAAATATTGTATCACACCAATACAGGAAATTATTAAAATTCCTTTTTACTCATTAATCTGTGTTCCAATTGATTAAATATTTCCAAGGTTTATCAGTCAAGAAAATAATTTATTTAAAACCTGAAAAATTGACTGCAAGCTAATGAAAAAACTGTGTTAATTATAATAAGCAATGACTTCAACTGTGCTAAACCGCTACATACAAAATTAATGCCATAATGGAACAGGACTCTTGGTGGTGCTATGCATCAATTGTCATAGGCTTGGTACAGTTTTTTCACATGATTTATACAAAATGAATTGGCTACACAACCAAACTAATATAGATGAGGGAAGCACCGGCAGACATCTTGTTATACCCAAAAAAAAGGCACTCAGAGTGCCCGCTAACAAAAAGTTGTATCTCGGGTACCTGTTTTAAGGACATGGTGACTTTTTGTGACTATACGCGTGATTTTAAATAATTAGTTCACTTGCATGCTTGATTTCAGTACTTTTTGCATCATTTATTAGCCACATTTCAAGGGGCACCACATTTTGTGTAAAATGACCAGCTCTAACCTCCTGCTTGGTTGTTTTGGGATTACCAATATATGGACGTTGGTTGGCTTCAAGTAGGAGCCTGGGTTCTGATTCATTGGATAGAGATCAGTGGCTTTACCGAATACATTATATACACTGAAAAAATGAAAAAAAAATGATGAATTAAAACAGTGGACCTGTTTGGAATACATAAGAAATACATCAAGGCCATAAAAACAGAATGGGGATCTATTGGTCCTAATGGCTGAAATGGCTCTTGTGGAAAAGATGAAGCGGTGTGTGGAGTCCTTCCATTCTTTCTCTTTGATGAAAAATAGGATGTTTAGCTAATCAGTAATGGACAATTATTTTCTTCAAAATGTTTATTTGCCAATATTTACAATAATAGCGGAACTGACCTGGAAGGACTTGATGAAAGTCCATAGGAGTGTACGTATACTATCCCCCTTTACTCAGTAGTTTAACTAGTCTCATGACACGAAGGCCGAAAAGAAATTGATTGCTAAATATATTCGTTGCCGGCTTGCAGAAGTACAAAACATACAAATTATCACATGTGATGTTTTCATAATATTTTTTTAAAAAGTGCCTGGAATGTATTACAAAAATTACTAACCAAAACAATTTTTACCACAACTTAATCACAGTGCGGTGTATCATGAAATAGACACGATGTAGTCGTCAACGATAACCCTTCAGGCAGAAGTTGAGAAGTTGGATATTGTTGACCAAGGCATTTTTCACAAAATGCCAAGAATACCAAAACTTGTGAATAATCATTACCATATTTTAAGGGGGCTAGGACAGGATAGATCTGTCCGAAATTTTTCATTGCAACTCGGTATGAACCAAACTTCATAGAGGTGTAACCACACAATTCCAAAATAAAAAAATGGGTGTCACCGACATCGCTTTATATAATAATGATCAAAATACCTCTTTTTGCCATTTTTGATCAAAAGTTAGTACACAAACCTATGGAAATTGGATTTTTACCGACAGGGACATTTTACATTATAAAAAAATTTGCTCGCGAAATTTGTTGATGGAATTTATAAAAAGTTGCGCACGACTGAAGCTTTCCATTAGAAAGAAAAAGATGGGTCACCGAAACTACTTTTCTCAAATAATGTAACAAATAGCACGTTTTTTGGTGTTTCAAAATTGTGAGAAAACTGTTATTGCGAAATCAGAGGCGTCACACGAAACATAGGTTACGGATATTCAAACGCTTTAATAACTCTTCGCCGCGTATTCGATCACGCATTTCATTAAGTAAGAGCAATGTCCTATTTACTCAGAATAGTGTTTTAAAAAATGGGAAAGACATTATCTGAAAATCTGCGGGGAAATTGGGAGCATTGAACAACATACACGTAAAAACAAGAATAGTATGCTGCACACCGTTAAAATACTGTAAAAGGTTATGGAACTTTCTAACACACCAAACACATACTATAACTAAATTTGTTTGTCATTTACTGTCAATGCACCGACGCGTAATTTTTAGACGGGCAAAAAATGCAACTCTCTCAATCCAAGGAACAAAAATGTAAAAAAAAAATGCTTGATTGAAATTCAAATAATATTAAATTAGTCTTTCATTGTTTTTCCCGTTACTATTAGTCTCTGGAACTTCCTTAACTGTAAGTCTTTTGGAATTTAGTTTCGAGGAAGGGTGAGGACAGATGGAGGAATAGGAGTAGCGCTGAGGGGCGAGGAGGGGTCACTTTTTTCAGGGATGTGCGGCCCCGTATTCCGAACTTGGGGACAAGGGACCTGATTTCAATATTTTCATTCGCAAAGTGGCTCAGGAAACTTACAAATTCGGTAAATATAGCTTATGGTAAAAATTTTAAAAGAGGACCTCAAGAACGGCATTAGGCCTATGTATCGCCTCAATTCTAGACTTCCGCCGTGTTTAATAGAGGGTTTTTACGTGTGGGGTGCACTTTCAAAATTAAAGGTGCATTTCATGCTAACACCTTCATTTTGTTTTTATAGTTCACCATCCTTGAGAAAAGGTTTATTCCAAAATTAAAGCGACCGGGATGGCGCCCCCTATAGGCCACTTGGTTGTCATCTATCCGTAAACAGAAACAGAAAAATTCTTCCAGAGTAGGTCAATTTCGCATGTAAAATTTAAAAGTTTGGCACACATCTTATACCAACCATGAGACGAATATAATATAAGAAATCTCGGCTTTTTTAAAATGTAACTTAGAAAATTCTATCAATATTAGGGGAGGTGTTGTGACAAACGAGCAGGCCTACATAGGTCTATAAATTATGATATAAAAAAGTACAGGGAAACCACTAAAAAAGATTGGATTCATTCTACAATTTTTCAACTAAAAAAAGTACATTGTTAAAACCTTATTACGGTGTAAGCCTCGTGGAGGAAATATAAAAAATATCATTCAAATTATTCATCCAGGGTCCTTTGGATTATTTTCCCCCGTTTTTTTTTCCTGAGAGGGTGTGGAATTGGGTCTCTTGGGCATTTTTAGTTTTGACCGTCACGTTCAGACGTCTCTCTCGCTTCATAGTTTTTTTTAAGGTGTTTGCGCATATAGACGCATGCATGGCGCAGCTGCTGATTTACTGCGCGCGAGTCCAATCAAAACGCCACGCAAGCATTTTGTGGAAAATCCAACTTGGACCAGTGGCAAGATCTAGTGCGCGGAGCTAACTTGTGTCCTCTAGCCTCCTTAAAGTAGCAGAAGTATGTATTCAAATGAGTATTAAAATGCATAGTATTTGGTTTTTTTCCCGTGGGGGGTTTCCTGAGATTAGACCCAGATTTTAACTACCTGAGCCACAACCAACTTATTACTCATTTGATTGTAATACTTGATATGACATGCTATAACCTCTGAGTGAACCATCCAAAAGCTACCTTTTATATACTGTACAAAACTTTCCTTTTCTGTCTCGGATGGTTAAATATAATATATAACTCCAATCAATGCAATCCTGATGATGCAAAGCTTAGGAACCAATGGTCCAAAAGATTGAGTACCAATAAAAAAAACTTACTACACCTATTCAAATTGCCAGCCAATAAAGGAAGCGGCATGGTATTATATGATTAATTCTTAGAAATTTTGAAATCTTATAAATAGTAGCAAGAATAGTGGACACAAAAGAATCTACAATTTTGCCAAAACAGTTTTTTAGAGTTTTATTATAAGAGTTTCAACATGTTTCAAAAGTATGGTTGGATGTAAACACGGCACGACAGTACCTGGCACATTATGAGGTCTACATCCATCAGATTCTATTAATGTAGGCTTTAAGTGTGTTAAAACATTTAGGTTTGGTAAAGTCCAATCCAACGTGGGAATTATCAACTAACAAATTGTCAGGTACAAAGTTTATTCAAATTGGGGGATAAGTAACCCCAAAAAGGGTAAACATTACCAATATTTCGGTCGATCAAATTTGTACCCAACTATTGGGTTGATATTGCACCAGTGTGGAGAAAATTTGTCCCAATTCATACTCTAAATTAAAGGGATTTAAAAATAAACCCAAAAGACGTGATTAGGGCTCAATCCATTTTTAGATTTAAAATTAAATCTTATAGATTAGAATCTAAAAATGGATTGGTCCCTAATCACATCTTTTGGGATTTATTTTAAAATCCTGGTAATTTAGGTGTAATAGTGCAACTAACAATTCAATTGCAAAATATTGTTATAGTGCCTCAAACATCCATTTTTAAAAAGGCAAATACAAATTCACGAAGTAACATCGTTTTTAAGTGAAGTTAGTAAAACTTTATAAGATTAACGAAAACGGTCATATGACTCTAACACCAACCAATTAATCTTGAGATCTTGTGAATTATAAACAGCCAGAACGTTTTCACGTGCTTTCTAAAATTACTTCTGATCAATTGAAGAGAGAGCAGATGTAAATCAACCGTGAAAACAAATTGTTAAATTGAACCATATTTATGTGACACTTATTTATGTGACACTTATTACTTAATTCAATGGTTATATTACATTACATTCATAATGTACATTGAGTTTGCATCAGTTAAAGCAGTAATAACACTTTTTTGAAGAGTACCCCAATTTTCCAAAAGTTTTGAGATTTTTGCACAGTTGCATTGGTAATTGGCTAATAAACTATACCTGTCAATGGTAAAGTTCAAAATTGTCTCTGTGTCACAAACGAAGAAATTGTGTAATTAAAAAAATATCGGACATCCTGATATTAATTCAAGGGCTGCTGGAAGTGTCCTTCCAATATCAAATAGAAGGGAAATTGTGCCATGTACATGTCTACGCTCATCCATTAATTGTTCTGTTGGTTCAGCTAAGTTAGAGGTACTTTTTGTGAGGTGGTACTATTTCATAATGGACAGAAATTTGGCATTTTCAGCTCCGTCGTTAAATTACAATAAGGTAGAGTTTACTAGACAATTACCAACATAACTGTGTAATCTCAAATTTTGAAAACTGGGGGCACTCTTGGAGTGAACAATTTACATTCCCACACTTATTTCTGAGTGAAATTTTACCACTCAAAAGGTATTGTCTTCCATTTCACTTTTTCATTCTTTTTTCCCACTCTTTCCATGCACTCAGTTCACATTCAGACAGTATATGACCCCTACATGAGGTAATGATTCATAGGAAGATCCCGGTTAGGTCATGATCAATGCATGATGTCACATGCACTTCATATGCCCAATCATGAATGATCATGACCTGATCATGAGGCCTGGTAAGGATAGTCATGTTATAGTCAAATGAGGGATTACCCATTCCATGACTGTGGTCACAATAGGACCTAGGGTTATGTGGAAATCATAATGAATAGCCAATGTACCAAGTACAATCTAAAATCTTGTAAAGAGTACACTTTTTACTTCTACCTGTCATTTGTGACTAACTGGACTGAATGTATAGAGGGTTCCCTTGCAACATTTACAAAGGGTCACTGTTTTGGTTGCATAACTTGTTGTAGGTTATAAAGCCACAGTTGAAAAATGTGAGGAATCTCTATCTCTATATCTCTAGTTGGGATGCATGCACAGTGTTAACTTGGAGACAAAGAAATTGTTGCCCTCAACAAATGGAAATGTTCTGGGAGTTTCACAGCATGTGCCGTTTTTTCTTAAGACTTGTTACCTCCGGTCCTGTAGTGACTAGTTACTCATTGATTGGTATTCTCAAAGGCCCCCTTTCTTCAACATGCTCTTAAAAGTATGATTCAACAGGGAGAAAATTCATCATTAGGGATTCAAACAGGTTACAGAGTGAACCATCACAACTCAAAATGATTGCATCCATGCGTCCGCATATTTTATAAAAAATACGCGGATGCATCAAGGCCTTTCAACAATGAAAATCCTATGAATACTTAATTAATCTTCATGTATAAGAGGAGATAATTATTCTCACTATGATACTAAAATGTTCAAGTTCAACAGAAATCTTTCCTTGTAATATATTTTAGCCAAAAATCTAAGCAAAATGATTGTTTGGCATGTTTATTGCTTGCAGTGTGAATCTGGTGCCCTTCGCATACTAAGAGTCTAAAAGTGATGAACAGTGTGTCAACTTAAACGTACCGCGTAAACTCACTTCCGTGAACACGGTGATGGGCATGAGTGCGATTGAATATCAACTGTGGGTTGGTTAACATAATCAACAGGTAAATCCTGTACAAGGAGATACGGTGTTTGTGAAAGATGGATCAAACAGTTTATCCATGTTGGGTGTTGGGGGCTCCCCTGGGGGTTTTTGGGTTCCGAGGAATTCTCTTCACTTTTTAACTTCACTCTTTCAGAGTAAGTTGAAAGAAAAAGTCCATTCATAAAGGGCTAGACAGGTTTCAAAGTCTGTTTTACATTTATTACTCACATTTAAGAATACCAGCCTTAGATTTTAAAATTCTTCAGTTTTTGTCAAAATTTGGAAGTCATCCATTTTTATGGCTATATTCATAATAAGACTTGAAAATGTATTTTCATATGAGCTCAAACAGCCTAGTCTTAGGCAGTTTTTTTAGCTGGCGTTCCAAATAATATGCTGTCATTTATATATGAAGCCATCTCTTATACACTGACTTATGTGTCAAAACCCGGTCAAAACCTAGGCACCGCCAAAGATGGTTAAAGAGACAGAGAGGAGATTTACGGAAAGAAGCGCCCACAAGTTTCTCGAAACCCGTTTTTTACATAGTTGGAATGCTTACCAATGTATTAGATCACACCTGAACGTGAATAAGTGAATATGCGTCTTTATGTAATAAGATGATGAATTAAGTAGTTTCTGTCGGGCAGACAGAAAGTCAACAAGATGGTTTTCTATGGGGAACGATTACGAGAGCAGGCAAGTTCAAAAAAAAGTTGCTGTTTTCTTGTGCACCGGTTTTTTCCAATTAAAACCTTCGAAACGTTCTCGGTAGGTGGTCTACAAAACCGAATACCGTGAAATTTGAGAGAATTTGTATCCCAAACCAAAATCTCTCCTTACTTTAAAAGGGTTAACTACATGACAGAGGCTCTACTATACTTCTTGTGACCTGTACTTCAACATCCTATAAGGTCTATTGGTACTTAGCATGGGCTATTACATATTATTTTAATAATATTGATACGCTTTCATTAAATTTTCATGAGTGATTAATCACAAGGTCTAATTTTTTTTGCCAATAATATTTTGAAAATTACATTTATTTAAAGTTTTTCAAAATGGATATATAATATATTTAGGTTTTCAAAATGTACATTTGTTTAAAGATTCCCACTTCAGTAAATTTCTTTTGTCAAGATTTTTTGTGAACTTAAAATGTCCATAATATCTTAAAATGACATAAAATGTCAGTTAGAACCATTGTATATAATTCTCAGCTCACATAATGTTTTAAGAAATCCAATAGATATTTTATAATTGGGCAAAGAATATTCTTATTTTAGGGATTCAGTTTACTACTATGCAAATAACCAAAGGAAAAATAATAATTTTAAATATTATATAATAGTGCAAAATAAGCTCCTGATTGCTACATCAAATTTGGTTGAAACAGACTTTACAGACACACATCAGAATTATGGGCCTATTTTGGGTCCACACTTAGAAGATCAATGAAGGAAATGATCAAGAGAAACTTCGTATGGACCTACATGGCCACGTGAATGCAGAGTTAGTGCACTATTTATATGTAGTACATCGCCTTGGAATGGGTACTGTTAAAGCCTCTTTCTAAGCAGTCCATCAATCAGGAGAGATATTTAATTGCATAACTACTTTAACATTGGAAGAGGGTGATAATGGCATATATAACTAAGGGAGCAAAAGAAATTATCAATAAAGATCAAATGTCAAATATTTGTAAGAGGGAGGAAGATCAATAGGCTCCTCTTAATTAATAACATTGCTTTATTTGACCAAATTCTGATTCGTTAGAGCCAGCAAAAGAGAGAGGCTCAGCGTTCTAAATAAACTGTACAAGTTTAGGACTTCATTGATCTTCTGGTTTGTCCTTAATTCACATTGCCATGTAAAATTTGTCAAAAGATAATGATTTTCAACAAATTAACTTGCATTGCCAGAAAACTTAAAATAATTCACTTGCAAGATGTTTGCAATTAGGAGCTAACCTATATCTGCATCTCCATCTCCCAATTACAGACAAGGTGCACTGTAACATTTTTTTAAATAATGCCCATCTTCAATTATTTAAATCTTCCAATATTTCAAATATTAAGTTGTATCATTAGATTTCAGGTCATTTTGTGCATTTAGTACCATTAATGATGTTTCACTTCCATCATTGATCAATTACATTGACCCAATAGTTATCAACCTAAGCAATAAAACTTAAAACAGCTGCTTCTTTCTTGCTAATGGGAAAAAATTACACAAAGTGCAATTAATGAATATGCATGTTTCCAGGTGAGAAACATCCATCAACACATACATCTGAAACAAAGACGACATGTGTGCTATGATGACGACAAATTGTGCAGTATGAACACAATATGGGCAAAAATCATATTAGGATGCTAGAAGATGGCACTACTTAACATAGAGCACTAATTTGTAACAAATGTAACAACTGATAATAATGTGGTGATATATTTCTGTTGAGCATACTAAATTTTACTTAGCAGATTTTTGGTGTTTATTTAAAGGGTCATTTCACGACCCAAGCAGCTTTATTTTTGTGTTCATGGTTTACTAGATATTCTCAAGAAAAGATCATTCTCAAATTCCAGTTGATTCTAATGATGTGTTTTGATGTTAAGCACGAATATTTGTATAATACTGGCCCATACGCAATATGTTTTAACTTCTTTTTAAAATACAAAATTACCAATTTCTTCTAGAGTAGGCATATACACCTATACTTAGGCTAGCAGTTCAGATGATATAAAAATCTTAATTTTTTAGGTAAGTCAGAGGAAATTAATTTATTGTCAATTGACAAAAAAGCAAGGGCCAGTCATTTTAAGCCTCCAAAAGTACTTGTGTGTTTTAGATATATTTTTAATAGTTCCCAATCAAGACTAGAAATATTTTTGTATTTGTGAAGCCACTTAACACAATTATTTTAACACGTGCAGCAAATGCAAGTTGTTTTTAACAATTGTAAATCATCCATTACAAATTGTGTGCTCTTTGCATTAGTGGCCTTTGAACAAAAGTTGAAAAATACATCTATTGCCGTAAACTCGAAATTAACCGAACTATGAAAGAAATTAAAATAAGTAAAAATTGAAATACCAAACTAAAATCTAAACCAACTTCCTTTTCAAAGTAATATAGATGCCCAACTCCTTGGTATTATTAACCTAAAATACCTAATTTCATTATCCTTTATTAAAAGTGTGAAAACTTATTTTAAGGCTCATGAAAATAAATATAGGACAAAATAAGATTGAAATTATTTCCTAATGTTTATCCATAACTGGTCTTTGTTCAAAATTGAGCAAATATCCACACACTGGATTGTTACTTAAATTTCTAAAATTGGCCGAGTGCATGTAATGGAATATAAATATACTTTTGTACTTCATCTTTTTAATTTTGGTATCTCTCAGTTTCCTAAGTAGATTTTTCCTTGTACAGGAAGCAATCATTGACGGAATTTTGAAGAACTTTCTGCATCACTGGTCGATACTAAACAAAGTAATTGCTAGAGTGGTTTAGACACCATTTGCAAGGCATGTGCTTGTACTTGGAATGTGAGAATTCCACAATTACAAGTATCAGGTGTGGCATTCTTTTGTTCATGGATTGATAGAACAAAAGAATTCCACAATTAGAAGCATCAGGTGTGGCATCTAGCCCTGGAGGTTTAGATGCCATGTGCCAGCTGTGTGCTTGTACTTGGAATGTGGAAATCTCCTGTGTACAAGTACACGCATCTCATACGACACCTAAATCCCCCCAAATAATTCTCTTCTTGAACTTGAAGAAACCATGACTTGGAAGCTCACAGAGCAATGCAGAATAAGCCATAATTTTGAAAAAGGAGAGTAGCACTTTTCACTTGATGCACATGTATACTTTAGTCAGTTTTGGTTAGAAAATGATGTAAAGCTGACTGTTCTAAGCTCTCCTTGTATCCTGCAAATTGGCAAGCTGTGTCTAAACACTGAAAAAATCTACCAGATATAAGTTCTAAAAAGATTTAACCAAATTGTTCAAATTTGTTCAATGCACATTGTGAAGCCAAATACACTCATGTATTTTGTATACTAAATGAATATATTCTTCGAGTAAGACTGTCTTGAATATGGGAGTTGGGCATCCACTGAAAAATATTAATTTCCCTTAAATAAATCCCTTCATAAAATCAGCAGCAGCAGCAATTAAATTATAACAAAATCACAAGTACAAAATTGTGGAGAAAAAAATTAACCTTTGGGAATTATACTACTAATCACCTACTTCACTTAAATAAAAAGTGAAAACTGAAAAATCTATCAAAAACTGGTAAATAAGTGTGACTGAGTAACACATATGTGCGGGCACACTTGTTTTCTACAAATTAACATAAATCACTAAGAACACAATTTACAAATGTATATTTTGGGTAGATATATATCTTATTTGATTGGGAGAGAGAGAGTGACCACAAGTGACATGCAATGACAACATGTGATGTTGATTACTGATTGATAGATGGATGAATTACCGTAGAAAATATCTGTTGTCGGAGGCAAGATATGGAAGTAAAAAGCAAGAGAAAAAGTATCAGGCAATGTTACATATAGGCTGTTAATAGGCTATTGCAAAGAACAATGGCAAGTTGGAAACCAAAGCAATTTGTCAATAACTACTTATTTAATAGTAAACTACAAGAGAACATTAACCATGTATGATTTATATCAGTGCACAGTGACTTTAGTGCCACTTAAAAGCCACCACAGAGTGGACATCAAAGTGACATATAAAGAGTTAAAAGAATCTATAATGTAGCAAAGTGTCTACAATGTAGCAAAGTGTCTACAATGTAGCAAAGAAAACTACTTTAGTTAACATGTATGTGAATGAATACACTTTTCAACAGCTTGAATGTGCAGAATAGAGATGATGTATTCTATAACCTGAGTATTTGTATATGTATCTGAAATATGTAAAAGAGCTACAGGAATGGGAAACAGGCAATTTCAAAATGCTTTTGATAATAAAAAACATCGGTCCTCGGAGCGCTTGTGTCGCCTGCCGTCGTGGTTAGTGAATGATAGGCTTCACATGACCTTTGACCTTGATATGTGACCTTTGACCTTGATATGTGACCTTTGACCTCATCAACAAATTAGGAATCCTATGTTGCACCTATGATTCAAGTTTGGTTCCAATTGAACTTCAACTTTTCAAATGAGGTCAATTTTACATTTTCAGCCTATTTTACAACTTGACCTCACATGACCTTTGACCTTGGTATGCGACCTTTGACCTCATCGAAAAGTGGGGGATGCCATGTTGCACCTGCGACCCAAGTTTGGTTTAAATCCATCAAAGTATGAGGATATTACAGGCAAATGTTAACCCTTTTTCACAACAGACATCAACAACAACAACAGACATCAACAACAACAACAGACATCAACAACAACAAGAGTGGACAAAGTGATCCCTATGTGTCTTCCGCCTTAGGCAAGCGACACCAAAATGACCATACTTCCTTTATGCAATATGCAATTTGCCATTTGATTATGTAATTTTATTAGACAATTACAACAATCCATGAAGTACAAAAACACTAGGGAAATGAATGTAAGGATAAATTACAATCCTTAGGGATGTGGTCAATCATGGCATCAAAATTAACAGACATTTCTTAATCACAAACTACTAGAACTAAGAATTCACAGTCTGCATTGGTTCTATGGGTATTACAATTTCAATACAAAGCTGGTCTGGACTGGGAATCGTTCATGTAATTAAAGGTCAGAAATTCTACTGGGAATCTCATGTAATTGAGGGTCGGAATTTATACCGGATGAACTAATATGCTATTCCAAATGAAATCCATACACTCTTTTGGAAGGCATGATTGGATTTGAGTTGTGCCTCCCATATGGAATACTGAATTCATTTGCCATAGCCATGTTCAGGCCATGATCATATGCAGTGCATGTGATACCCATGCATTGATCATGACCTGACCATGGCTATTCCAAATGAATTCAATACCCATAGGAAGGCATATACTCAATTTCATCTGTGTCTTCCATTAGGGGTATATGGAATACATCTGGAATTGCCCAATGGGGCAAAATTCCTTGATAGCATGCAGGTATAATCTTATCATCTAAATGTGTTGACATTGTAATGATAATTAAAATGTGATTGACTTCTTAAATGTTGCAAATATCACAAGACATGTATTTTTGAAAACCTCAACTAAGACAAATCCAGAACATTTGAGCCACACTTTTGTTGTTATAACATAAATTATATGTTTGAACTGAGCAAGTAACACTAGAACTCTTTCAAAAGACATTTGAATGGCAATGGATATATATACACTGCCCACGAAATAACTCTATATCATTTAAAAACTTGACAATTGTTTTTTTTACCTTTTATATGAGCCACTTTACATCAAAACTAACCAAGAAACTGTATTATGACCCAGTCTAATTTGAAAAATTTTGGAATACTGAAGGTTTATATACCAAAGAGCCCGCCAAAATAAATTGTAATAAATAACTTCAAATACAAATGAGTAAAGCTCAGTTAAAACTCCATAAGGAGATGTCACTGCCTGTTCAAGAATCAGTTACTCTCATTTGACATTAGACATGGCAAAAAAGAATGGCTGAAATATTCAAATTGTCTGGATTTGATGTTACACATCAAAAATGCAAGTGCAGTTACAGATATCAATACATTGATCACTATTTGAAAAACCAAAAAGCATTCACATGGTGATAATCTGAAGAAAGTTGTTAAAGCTACATCTATTCTTAGTGGAAATTTAACTTAAGAAAGCAAACATCTTTGACTTTAATACAATATAGAATGTGATTTGGGTACCATATTTTTTTCTGGAGCTGAGGGTAATTAACAACAGCCATTTTACATCTGTACATTTATTTGTTATTTTAGCACAAAGGATAATTATGAAAAAATTGCTATGAATTCCAAATCAACTATTTAGCTAAGCTTCAATGTGTTGGTCTCTGCCACTGTATATTTATGTTGAAGTAGTCCCTAAGGCTCTCACAAAATAATTTTTGACCACATTGGTACCCTCAAAGATGGCAAAATGACACTTATTATCTAACCTTAGTATGCTATCATCTATACAAAAATACCCAATAGCATTTTGAAATGGTTGCTATAATTAGCTAGGGGTAATCTTATGCAGGTGCCAACATTTTAAAAATGATTCAATCATGTTCAAAAGCACACCATATTGTTCATTTGATCATAAGGTTTGCAAAAAGGTAAGCATTTGTGTGTAGGCCATGGTATACCTAGGCTGAGTAAGGCTAAAAAAAGTATGTCTCAGCTTCCAGCAGGCCAAAACCCCAAGAGATATGCATTTTTTTCAGGGTACTGAAAAATTTCTCAGCCCATGGATTAAAGTTATTAAGCTCAGGGAAGCAATAAAATTAATCAACTGAGACATAAATAGATGTAACTTTATGTCTAGAAATATGGATTGAAGTTTCCTAATGTAATGCCACCAAAATTATGAAGAAATATATCAATGATGCCTTCAAAGAGAAACATACATGCTCATTGTTCAAGTTTCTTAATCTTGCATCTCAGTTTAAAAATGGAAAGTTTACGTGAGGGTGTTTTCAGACCACAAAAACATGTTTTCTTGTTCAATTAGTGTTGAAAGAGAAATGTTCCCCCTTTACTACACCCAAATTAGACAAGTGATATCGACTGCACAGTAAATTTTTCAGAACGCCTAAAATGTAACACCTTTTGAACACCTGAAATGTGTTCATATTACGTTTTCTGTGACAAATACTTCCAGTTCCTTAAAATATGTGAAAGATATTAAGAAAACTAATTAAATGATTACAATCGAATATATATTCCATTTTTTGCTGCCTCAGAGTAAAAATAAAAAAGTGAAATTTTTCGTTAGAACACATCGGACACCTTACACCATTGGCATTTTTTAGGCGTCTGAAGTGTTCACGCTTCAGAAATCTGAGTGAAATGAACACTTCAGATGCCTGAAACCATTTTTCAGACGCCAATGTTCTAAGGTGTCCGATGTGTTCTCAGCGACTCCGACGAAAAATCTGACTGAGGCAGCAAAAAATGGAATATATATTTCGATTGTAATAATTTAATTAGTTTTCTTAATAATTTTCACATAATTTAAGGAACTGTAAGTATTTATCACAGAAAACGTAATATGAACACGTGTCAGGTGTTCAAAAGGTGTTACATTTTAGGCGTTCTGAAAAATTTACAGAGTGTGTGTGATGAGTTTGTATGCTATAACACCATACGATGGCACTGGCCCATGTTCCAAAAAGATGTTTAACAATTTAATGAACCAAATCATTTATCTTTGAAGTAATGAGGTATACAAATAACAATTCATTATAATTATGAAAAAAGGTTATTTCCTTTTTTCAATGTAATATAGATAGTGCAAAATTGTATTTCTTTTGGTGTAATATGAAAAATTTGATGCTTTTACCGTAGTTCAAAATATTATCGCTTATCTACCTCACTACTTCAGAGATAACATTTGTTTAAACAGTTGTTTAACACCTTTTTGGAATATGGGCCATTGTGCTTAACATTCTCTAAGCATTTGAATTTAAATACAGCATTTAGCTTTTAAACCAAATGTTTATGTTCTTATCATGAAACTAAACACATGCGTAAAGAAACTAAATTCCTTAACACATCTAAAAAGTAATAAGTCAGGCATTTAGAAGCTAAATGCCTAACTGTTTCACTTTTAATATGTTTAGGCATGTAGGTAGTGTTTAGTTTCTAGCTCCATGTTCAGAGACCAAACATTGTATTTATAAAATTAAATGCCACATTGATGATCTAAACGCTTAGAGGATGTTAAGCAGAATGCATCACCGTCATACATTTTACAGTTTACAATATGTAGTGTAACAACCTTTTTAATGTACATTTTTATAGCATAACAAATAAGATGGCAACATTTGAATGGTGCCTATTGAAAAAAATATGATTAACAATACAAAACAAGTATGATTCAATACAAAAAGTAAAGCAATATATCACATCAGATTATTATTAGCATTTAGTTCATAATATTCTCTATGGCAAATGTTAGTACCTTCTCCCTTCCAATTGGACATAGACTTAAAATTCTTGCTGCATCAGAGATGGACTACATTTTTGAGGAGGTAGCACAAAGAGCATTACTTACTCTTATGTTAAACATAGCTATAGGGAGCATATGTGGGTAGGAACATAAGCTTACTAAATCCAGAACAACAAGGCCATCAAACTACAAACATGTTTTTAATCAGAATAGGAGTTTTCTGGTGATTATAATTTCACTAATATGATTTTGAATTAAAATGTACATAATTTTAAATGTTTGCAGAAATCCTTGAAACACACTGGGATTACTTCATTACACCGTTGTTCCAGATTTAAAATTTGCTATAAACAGGCAAATATATATATAATTGCTGTAAGGTTATTTGATGTTTGGCACTTTATACATTTTTGTTTATTGATTTTTAGTAAATATGACGACGCTACTCATTACCCAGGCCTAAATTCCAATTGAAATTCATTTAAAACATGCAATGAACTGGATTGAACTGGGTCCAGCTGGGTGTGTGACTGGGTTTTAGTATATGCAGTTTGGCCCAGTTTAAAAGAGGTGGTATACACCATTCAGCCCCAGCAATCAGCTTAGTTTAAAAAATATTTTACTGAACCCAGCTAAAACTCACTTGAATCCAGTTATGATTCAACTGGAATTCCCCGCCTTTCCTACACTATACACTGATCATTTGTGACACCGGTTGGATGTTGTGGAGTAAACATACAGCATGCAAACATATAAAAACAAGATAGATGTACACAATGTGGGATAAAAAGAAGAAGGCCAACCTTAGCTTTCTGCATGTGAAAGATAGCCAGGCGAAGTGCGTTAGGAGTGAAATAACATAAAACAAATGACACAATACAGAGAAATGCAAGTAAGCTCTAGAACAAGATATCAAAAGCTGATGACTTTGATGTATTAAAAAAACAACTTGTCAGCACTCAATGACTAATATATATATTCAAAACCAACCCTCTGATATGGCACACGGAGGCACGAACGGGTGAGGAAAAATGCAAGTAGAAGATCACAGCAAATCAGAATAATAGAGAAAAAAATTAGTTAGGTATTGATTAAAATGGTTATTAAGTAAAATGAGTCTGGGGCAAAACTATTCAAACTTGCAGAGATAACCAAATAATTCCAAAGATTAGATAGAAAATGTTTTTTCTTTGTGTCAATCATCAAGAAATTGGTTTATGGAAGAATTTCATGTGGTTGGCCGGAGTACATACTTACAGTAGCAGTGGCTGTGATTCAGAAGGAAGGTTTTGGAATCCATGAACTCTAAATTCAAGAACTCTAAATTCAACAACTCTAAATTCATAAACATTTAATTCATGAACTCTGCCAACCATATGGAAGGGAGACTGAACAACACTGGGGGAACTTGAAGGTCAGTCATGGAATTTAAATCAGTTTGCAAAGTGGTAACTACTAACTCGTAAAATCTCCAAATTGGGAATATCACACTAACTGGGGGAAGTTTCTTAGTCGTTCCTTTTACCTATTGTAAAGTATATTAAGTTGCTTATATAGCTTATGGTGGAAAGGATTATATGCGATGATTTGCTAGGGCATTTATTTTCATTATTTAGATATATTTTAAAAATCAGCAAATACACTAAAATACTTCAACATGATATTTTGTTTAGATTTTACATGTAAAGTGTCATTTGCTGATATTCAACATGTTGTTGCCAGAATTTAATTCCCTGCCCAATTTCTGTAATACCTGAGAATGTGAAATGCTGGAAACCAGTAACTACCCCTACATACAGGTTTTTATTTTTTTTTGGTACTGGGGGCTTATTTTAACTATTCTTATCATAACAATGTTATAACAACAATTCTTATCATATCCAAAATGTGAATTAAAATTGTGACTGTAACAGCTCACACCAGTGGTGAACAAACTCCAGTTTTAATGCATTCAGTGTTTTTGCATTGGTGATTCTATATTTTCCCAGATGATAACTACGCTGGGCCATGCCCCCCTTATGTTGAGACGAAAACAGCTTGTGTAGTATGTTTTGTATATGAGTTTTTTTGAACTGAAACTTAACCGTTTTGTGAGAAATCTATAGCCATAACCCACTCCTACTCTTGACATAAATCTAAGTTTGAAGTCTTATTATTAATTTTGATTTATGAAGTTCTACGAAGGGGTTATGACAATTTTTTTTAAATATAAAAAAACCCGACATAGTGGAGCAGGAGCTGAATTCTGCACACCTGTCACCGTGGCTGTCATCATGCAGAGTCCTTATTTGGGGAAATCATGGGAGTTTGTGCAACAGTGGTGTGATAACAGCTATTATTGTGTTTATTGAAATTATCACTTGCATCATATTAAACTCCCGCTTGATTGGGTTGAGTCACACATCCAGTCAAGTCATTAAATAATAAGTCAGATATGCTTAAATCCAAATTGGTTATCAGAGACTGTGTGTCAAAGGTACCATCAGTAAAAAGTTTAAAATGGGGAGGGAAGGTTATAATGGTAAGATCAAGAAAAAGTTAAGATGCTAATCTAGGTATCATTCGAATTCAATGACTTACAGTCAGGGGTTTGTCTGAACAGTGATCTATCCTATGGCTTTTAACTACGGAATTTAACCTTGAATTTGGTTATGGGTTGAGTTCATTCAGTAATCTATATTGCCTGGAAAAAAGGGTCAGATTTTCTGGAAATGAGGGTCAGATTTTCTGGAAATGAGGGTCAGATTTTCTGGAAACAAGGGTCAGATTTCCTAGAAAAGATGGTTGTATCTATTGGAAAAGGGGGTGAGATTTGCAAGGACCTTGGAACTCTTGTAAAATAAAAACTACTTCATGCCAAGGGAGGGGGAATGGTCACAATGATGCATGCATATGCAACATCCCAAAGTTAGAATTCTCAGCAAACATTACAGCCAATGTGCTTTATATATGGTTGGTTTCAATGGTGCCATGACACGTATCACCATGGTTACATCACCATGGCAACATAAATTGCATGGTCTGTAGCTGGTGCTAATCTCATGCATGGTGGTAGAGGTATAAAAACTGTAAGAGCTGTCTAGCTTATCATGGCATTTTAAAATACAGAAATAGATTGAAATGAATCAGAGCAAAATATGATGCTACAACTGGTTTTGCTGTCATAGAAAACAGTTTGTAAATCTCAAGTGAGAGAATTGCCTGAAAGTAATTTCTAGACAGCCAATTGGAACTAAGTATTTTGTACTAAGTCAGGGGGTTACTGTACAATAATTAACATGCTAACTTACATTGACTTCTGAACTAATGATGTCTATGATACTTCCCAAAACGATGATAAAATCAAAAGCATTCCAATAATCCTTGAAATAATTCTGAAAACAATAACAAATTAATCATAATTCAATTATTACATATTATTACAGTATTTTACTTTTTTGCTGCAAATTAGGTCAATGCCACCGTATCTTAACATTTAGTTAGTCAGAATATTCATACTGTTGGAGAACTGCCATGATGAAACATAAGAACTGTCAGTGGAAAACAAATTACTGCTGAAACATTTTAGGACAGAGCTATTAAATGCATTCCTACATATTACTCACTTGCTTGTTCATAGCCTATCACAACACAAACACATAAATGCCATCTTTTATTCCACACCCTTCCACAGAATCTCCAAAATAGCAATGTTAAAAAAAAGCATCACCAGAGATTTTTTGCAGGGGTATAACAGGGGCCACTTGTCAGAGGAAAAATTCCAGGTGTTAAGGCAGATTTTCCCAGTTGGAGGTGGTTTTGAGGCAGATTTTCCCGGTTGGAGGTGGTTTTGAAGCAGATTTTCCTGGTTAGAGGTGAAAATTTCCTGGTGAGCATGCATAAAAGGACTAATTTAGCATGATTTTTAAGTTTTTTCTTTCCCGGTCAAAGCTCTCTGGGGTGGCAACCTGCCCCCTGCCCCTGTTATGCTACTGATTTTTTGTCAACTTCTATAAGAAAAATCATCTTATTTTATGGATGTTAAACTCACCTTTGGTTTGAAGGCAATAATTTTAAGTAAAAACTCAACTGCAAACACTGCAGTGAACATGATGTTGAGATAGTCTAACACATTGGAGTAATTATCAGGCTGCTTGTAGAACTGAGAAGAGAAAATACACAAAATTACAAATTTAATTTGTGAATTTAGTACAATTATTTAAATCACTTAATGTGCTTTACAAGGAATAACAAACAAAGTGAAATCTCAAGTAGTTTTAGATCTTGAGCCAAAAATCCCATCTGTAAAGTTTTGCACCAATATTTCAATCAATTTTGATGTGAGAGCTAAAAATGTGATTTGTAAGCCCGGGGCTCACAGAGACTGTGCAAATTAAAGGTGGGTACCCAATTATGGTCCGATTTTTCATATGATGTTCTCTCCCTCACGTGGAAGCATATCACCAAAAACATCTGATTACAAATTTTGAGTTAAATTGGTCCGGCCATTTGGAAAGGAGAAGCAAAAGTGTGATATAAAATTGGATCGATTAAGCCCAAATTAATTGGTTGAGCTATGAGTTGCAAAAATATTGGGCGAGATGCAGTCGAGCCCAATATTTTAAAAATCATAGCGAGACCAATTAATATTGGGCTTAAATCATCCAATTTTATCATTATCATGTTTTGGATCCGATATTTTCACACACTCGGACTCCTCAAAACATGATAATGTACTAAATTGACCCGTTGGACAGTGTGTGTGTTAATAAATGTGGTATACCACATTTGGAGACGTTTTTGTTCATAAAATCAAAAGGAAACATTTCCTGGGCTTAAAATTTCATTGGGGTAATGAGAAAAATATGAACTT
This sequence comes from Ophioderma brevispina, assembly GCA_023653785.1. NCBI lineage: Eukaryota > Metazoa > Echinodermata > Ophiuroidea > Amphilepidida > Ophiodermatidae > Ophioderma > Ophioderma brevispina. Next base: position 59,206 of record JAMKCH010069835.1, read on the forward strand.
CCTTCTGATACCAAAATGTCCATTTTGATAGAGTAAAGTGGGGGACGAGGTTGTCGATCGGGTCACCCACCTTTAATATTGGTTGACCAAAATGGGGCACTTTTTCGCTCATAACATCCAAAGAAAACATCTTTTAGCCCTAAGATTTTACAGGGTAAAATGTGAAAAAATAGTAGCTTTCATCAGACACCAACATATTGACCATGTCATGTAAAATCTGGGGTTCTGGGGATGAGGCTAATAGCAATTGGGCCATGGACCTTTAAAAACAAGATATATTTAATAAATCATTACTCTGCGTAAAATAATTTTATATTGAACTTACCTTCATGCCTAAGATGACAGTGTTGAACATAATTAATATAAATATGCAGTACTCAAACCAGCGTGAAGTCACTATCTTCCAGATTTTCAGCTGCTTTGAGTTTTTTGGAATGTACTTGCGTTGGGCTTTGGCCTTTAAGGCAAACTCCACACACTGACGCTGCAGTAAAACAAAGGGAAAACAAAATAATACAATTATCATGTTGTAATTTTCTTTGGAGTGATGGGTATGGTTTTTAAATCTGTTCATTGTTGGACAAGATTAGAACTGTCAAGCGATTGTTATGAGTAGCTCTAACTTCATCAGGACAAAATAATGAAGAATGATTCTTGTAGGTTCCCCCTTGCCTGGTGGCTCTGAAAAGAACCATGCTCACTACTAAAGATTGCCCGTCTACAGAGAGATAGAAGAGCTATACTCCATTTTCCTACCTCCGTGCAGTGACGTCAGCACGGGATTTGATGGTCGCACCAGTCAACCACGCACGCTGGCTTAGAGCGACGGCATATCTAGACACATGCCTAAAAGCGGCATCAATGTTACGACATCACTGCAGGGAGGTAGAGAAATGGACTATAAGCACCAAATACAAGCAGATCCAAACAATTTGAGAGCATAACCTCATCATCCCGGGTCTTAAATTCTCTCAGTACAGGAGACTTCAGGTTGTTCACTTCATAGTCCGCTTCCCAAATAAATCTATATTACTAAAAAAAACAAGAATTGTCTGTCCAGGTATGCATTTAGTAGTGCTTTGCCGTATGGAGCTGATATTTGGCATGTAGGGGGTAACAACATGCAGTCTGAGGGTTGTTATTAGGCTTTCAAAGTGACCCCACATGTCAAAGGTCATCTAGAGGTAAATTTGCTTTGAAATGCAAAAAACAAATTTGGCCAAAAGGACAAGAGAACACAGGACACCGAACAATGCTGAGGTTAAAGGTCACACATGGGTTATCTGCACTAGTACTCTTGATGGGGACAATAAAGCACTTTACTTGAGTGACAATGAGGCAATCTACACGGAGCGCAGATCCAGATCCGATGCGCATCACCGAGATCCAGATCACAGATCCAGATCATGGGAGACCGTTTAAGAACTCTACACGGCGCAGTGAATGTGAAAGTACAGCGCCCTTTCGAAGCGTAAAGTGTACAAATGCTACGCGTAACCTTGGTGATCGAGGAACACTTTACGCGTAACCTAAAAGTACGCACTTAAAGTGCAGCGACACTAACCAAGCGTGTACACACCATGTACGCGTTGCAGATCTGGATCAAGTTTGGCCGTTGCACGTGTAGTCGCAAACTGAATACGAGATCTGGATCCGATCTGAATCTGCGCTGCCATGTAGATTGCCCCAATATATATATATATATACCTGATTCTTGTCCAGCTCACAGTTTTTATACTCCTGTTCTCCCTCACTTTGAAACGTGACGATGACAAAACCCACAAAAATGTTGACCATGAAGAAAGCAATGACAATGATGTAGACAAAGAAAAAGATGGCCACAGCTGGACGGTTATTGTGAATAGGTCCTTGGTTTTTCTCTAAGTTGGAATCTACAGCTACATATAGCAATCTGAAATGAAAATTGCAGAAACAATAAGTCAAGTTAATTGAAGAAGTGGCAAGGAGAGGAGATAAACCTCTTGCTGTTTCAACAAGTTTAGGGATAAAGTATTTGCTGTATCATGCTCACACATTTCTGCAAATACACTACATTATTAATATATTATTTTTCTCATCATCATAATCGTAAACTTTTATTTATAACATTCGGCATTCAATATTGCTATATGCATTAAATTCAAGGGACGCCTCCAGAACAGCGGGAAAAGATTTATGGGAAGAAGTCCGATTTTAGATACAGGAGGAAACCGAAGTGCTCGAGAAAACCTGCGAGGATGAGTATGGATCGAAACATTACCATGCATCATCATAATCATTGTCATTGTAATCATTACTATTATCATTATCAATAATATCATTATTTCTACAGATAGAGATAAAGTCTTCATATATTCTTCCAGAGATACAGGTACAATTAATGAAATAATTAAAGTAATATCCAAGTTTTAGTAGTAGCCATAACATATGAAGCCCCATACCTTTTACATTTGTGAGTTTCTTTAAAGAACAACACTATGGTGCATTTTAGTTAATGTATGTTACAAACCATCTTTCTCGTTTAATGAAAACAATCATTCAAATAAATCGGCTTATTATCAGCAATAAATGAAAAATGACATTTGGAGGTATCCATGCTGAACACAATGTATATCCAAAAAGTGTCTGGGACAAAGCAGACATTCCAAAGTACACTTACTGAAAATGGGAGATCGTCTAATATGGGTGCCTCCACAGAAATGTTTTATCAATTATAGTTCTACTACTTGGTTTCAACTTGAGCAATATAAACAAGAAAGAAAGAAATGCCTTATAGTATACAATAATTGCATTTTGCACCTGAGAAATATAGAAAAGCAAACAACAAAACCAATGCAAAAAGGCAGTATAGAACAAAAAATAAGATATGAGATACACTATTTTGCTATAAAAAGGCTGAACCCTTCCTAAGATACATACTTGGGCCATCCTTCAAAGGTAGCTACTGTGAAGAGAGCCAGCATAGCAGCTCCTACATGGTTGAAGTGAAACTCGTTGAGCTCCCATACACGCTTTTGGACAGTCATGTCATGGTACTCAAAGGTTCCACCCTGGTAAATGAAGAAATTCCCTCTGTGAAAAGAAAAATGACAACACAAGAAAAATTAAAAATGGGGGAGTAAACCTGAAATTGTATTATGCTGCCTTGCTAGAATTTTGCTCAATTAACTAGTTTTTTTTACAAATTTGCTTTGGTATTTGACAACTTGAGCACTATAAGAAGTAATACTATTCATGGCAATGTGATGCCACTGTCAACTTGAGACAAATGAGTATATTATATATTATTTACACCTTTATTAAACAAAATAAAAATACATTGTTCCCTGGAACATTTGTGAGTTGAGTGATGTGAGTTCACATAGGGGTCGAGAGGTCAACCTGTTGACACCTCATATGAACCTTGGGCCAGTGGTTCTTCTGACCAAGTATGAAGTTAATCGGTGAATTTGTTAACCTTTGATTTTAATAAAACTAGATCAAAGGTCACATAGGGGTCAAAGGTCAATCTGTGTACATCCCACATTAAGGCTTGGCCAGTGGTTCTTTTTGAGTAACTTTGATGGCCATTGCATCTTATGTTAATTTTATAGATTTTCACAAATGGGGTCAAAGCTCACATATGGGTCATCAAAGGTCACAGCTAGTCCACAGTGGAAAAGGCCATCCTTACATGCCTTCCTACTGAAGCAGGTGACTCAAAGCGTATCACAAAGACAGGGGTGATGATGGGATTGTCCACAGAGAACATTAGATCTACATCTCCAGAATCTAGGTAAAGTTGATTTTGCATTATCTGTTTGGAGACAAGCATATGAATGACAGCACTTACTTGCAGTCTTCATCTTGCATCTTGGAGGTATCAGTACAACTGTAGAATCTACTCCTGAACAGCTGCACTCTGATGCAGCCAAACATGAAAACAAGCATATGAATGACAACACTTACTTGCAGTCTTCATCTTGCATCTTGGAGGTATCAGTACAACTGTAGAATCTACCACTGAACAGCTGCACTCCGATGCAGCCAAACATGAAAACAAGCATATAAATGACAGCACTTACTTGCAGTCTTCATCTTGCATCTTGGAGGTATCAGTACAACTGTAGAATCTACCACTGAACAGCTGCACTCCTATGCAGCCAAACATGAAAACAAGCATATGAATGACAGTACTTACTTGCAGTCTTCATCTTGCATCTTGGAGGTAACAGTACAACTGTAGAATCTACCACTGAACAGCTGCACTCCGATGCAGCCAAACATGAAAACAAGCATGAATGACAACACTTACTTGCAGTCTTCATCTTGCCTCTTGGAGGTATCAGTACAAAACTGTAGAATCTACCACTGAACAGCTGTACTCCTATGCAGCCAAACATGAAAACAAGCATATAAATGACAGTACTTACTTGCAGTCTTCATCTGCATCTTGGAGGTATCAGTACAACTGTAGAATCTACCACTGAACAGCTGCACTCCGATGCAGCCAAACATGAAAACAAGCATATGAATGACAACACTTACTTGCAGTCTTCATCTTGCATCTTGGAGGTATCCGTACAAATGTAGAATCTACCACTGAACAGCTGCACTCCTATGCAGCCAAACATGAAAACAAGCATATGAATGACAACACTTACTTGCAGTCTTCATCTTGCATCTTGGAGGTATCAGTACAACTGTAGAATCTACCACTGAACAGCTGCACTCCTATGCAGCCAAACATGAAAACAAGCATATGAATGACAACACTTACTTGCAGTCTTCATCTGCATCTTGGAGGTAACAGTACAACTGTAGAATCTACCACTGAACAGCTGCACTCTGATGCAGCCAAACATGAAAACAAGCATATGAATGACAGTACTTACTTGCAGTCTTAATCTTGCATCTTGGTGGTATCAGTACAACTGTAGAATCTACTCCTGAACAGCTGCCCTCCTATGCAGCCAAACATGAAAACAAGCATATAAATGACAGTACTTACTTGCAGTCTTCATCTTGCATCTTGGAGGTATCAGTACAACTGTAGAATCTACCACTGAACAGCTGTACTCCTATGCAGCCAAACATGGAAAACAAGCATATGAATGACAGCACTTACTTGCAGTCTTCATCTTGCATCTGGAGGTATCAGTACAACTGTAGAATCTACACTGAACAGCTGCACTCCGATGCAGCCAAAATGAAAACAAGCATGAATGACAACACTACTTGCAGTCTTCATCTGCATCTTGGAGGTATCCGTACAAATGTAGAATCTACCACTGAACAGCTGCACTCCTATGCAGCCAAACATGAAAACAGCATATGAATGACAGTACTTACTTGCAGTCTTCATCTTGCATCTGGAGGTATCAGTACAACTGTAGAATCTACCACTGAACAGCTGCACTCCTATGCAGCCAAACATGAAAAAAAGCAGCAATGTGACAAGCATAATATTACCAATAGTCTTGATGGCCACAAACACACACTGGACAACATGCTGCACACAAAAAGAAATAGAGAAAATAAAAAAATATTAAGTATATTTTTATTGCAAAGTGAACATGTGAAGTTTGTTTTTATATCTGTGACAGGATTTCTGAAAGGCTATTTATCTGAATCCATACTCCTCGCATGAAAGACGTGATCTAAATCTTCCACAGAGGGGGTGTATTTCAAATGTAGTCACCCAATAGACTATTCCATTAGGAAGCCATACTCCCCCTGTGAAAGACTTTACCTAAATCTTCTACAGAGGAGTGTGTATTTCAAATGTAGTTATCCAATGGGCTATTCCATTAGGAATCCATACTCCCTATGTTTAAGACTTTACCTGAATATTGTGTATTTGAATTGTAGTTATCCAATGGGCCACTCCATTTGTAATCCATACTCCCTTGTGTGGAAGACTTTACCTAAATTTTCCATAGATGGAGTGTGTGGATTTCAAATGACACATTGTCCTACAGTTTAATTAAAAAGTTGTGAGTTTACTATTACTTGAACCACTGACTTAAAGGTGCAACGAGAGATTTGGAGGCACCCAAATATTGTGTCATAATAGTACTTTCATATAGATAAGACTCTCAATAGATTTCTGACCTTGTATTTGGCTACAGAAATGTCTTAAAAGAGAGAACAAGGGCGATTTTGATTTGCTTATATTTCAATATAAACCATAGGCTGAATTTTGTATTTGCTCCTATACGATATTAGGAATTTCAAAATTTTTGTGTCGAAGAAACATTTCTCTGCTCAATCCTTTCAGATGGGGATATTTTTGTTGAAAACCTTTACATCAGGGCAAAATTCAGTACTTTTAGGGATACCTGATATGTGAAATCTCTCGTTGCACCTTTAAGCATTGTAAGTATGTTTTTATAACAGTATCTGCAAAGTAATTCAGAAATAGTGTACTTTCTCTTTTACACACTATCAGAATCCCCTGAAATTTTGGATGTGTTTTAATGATAACATTGAACTATTCACAAAAAAGTTGTCATGATCACAAAATGCACCTTTAAAAGGTGCAACGAGAGATTTTGAGGCACCCAAATATTGTGTCATAATAGTACTTTCATATAGATAAGACTCTCAATAGATTTCTGACCTTGTATTTGGCTACAGAAATGTCTTAAAAGAGAGAACAAGGGCGATTTTGATTTGCTTATATTTCAATATAAACCATAGGCTGAATTTTGTATTTGCTCCTATACGATATTAGGAATTTCAAAATTTTTGTGTCGAAGAAACATTTCTCTGCTCAATCCTTTCAGATGGGGATTTACATCAGGGCAAAATTCAGTACTTTTTAGGGATACCTGATATGTGAAATCTCTCATTGCACCTTTAAACACTTTGCATTTGAAATATGCAACACATTCATTAAAGCAATAACTTAGCATTGCAGAATTTGATCCTTAACCATATTATATAAGACTTAACAAAATGATCCCCTCTTTCAACATTAATTCACACAAACATACGACAGAGTAGGTAAATCACCATTGACTAAAAATTTACTATCACTTGGGTTTCTTCAAAATAATAATTTCTTGTTATTTTTTACATTTCTGGTCCCTAATTTTACCTTGAGCCCTTTAGCTCTATTGATGGCTCTGAGCGGTCTTAATACTCTGAGTACCCTTAGAATTTTCACAGCAGACATTCCCTGCGCATCTCTGTAAAAATGACAAAAACAAAAAAATACAATAATACACAGTTATTTCCATCAATCAAGATCCTCACCCTCTGCCAAATGCAAACATAGACAAGTGCAGATTATCTTGAGAAAAAAGACATCTTATTAAACGCAGTAAAAGCCCACAAGTGGAGACAAATGATATTAATTCAACAAGGTGACTCAAAAAGATCAAGTGAAGGTTAGTCGGGTGTTGTGTTCAGAATTCTGGGTGGCTAGATGTAGAAAAGACAAATTGCAGTATCTCAGTGGGTGAATACATAAATTTGTTTCAGAGTGACCATTTAATCAAGATTATCTCAGAAGACATGTACACATAGTATGTGAGTATACACTACTTTTGATAAGTGACCCATGTACCTGTATGCTACAACTCTGCAAATTGAAGCAAATTCTTGTGGCAATTGTAAATTTCATATCTATTCTTTAGCACAGGCAAAAGTGGACATGAGAATGTTGATTTTACTCACTGGTTGAATCTTAATTTTGGGGGTATTTAAAAAGCAGCCTAAAATAAGTTTGACATAAAAAGTGAATTATAAAGTCTCTGGAACTGGAATGCACTTTAAATTCAGGATGTGTGGAACTGAAAAGAACATGAAAATAAGGTCTTATGGGTGGTACATACCCAAGCTACTTCCCAATGTGAGTGGACCCTGCATGGGTCCCCGCCACAGAAATTTGGTGTTTTGCACAGTAGATGACATTGAGGTAGGGATTATTGTTGAACTTAAATTATCTTTCACAAGGAAGATCCCAACTCAGTGGGGTGGTATATACAGTTGGCACGAAAAGTATCTTGGCATGTTTTTTTTTTATCAGTATTGTACCAAAGTCCGACAATATTGAAAGTTTTGGAAATATACATTTTGTTGCCTAGGTCTTGCCCTTTCATTTAACATCTCACTTGCAAAAATGCATGCAAAAATGGCTGTGATAGAATGCCTGAAAGATGTAAAACTCCCAAACCAAAAGTTGCAGTTTTGGATTTTTCAATGGTCACTGTGGTAGAACACAAGAGTATGTGTGTATTGATAATACACAAAGCGGGTTTGCTACTGAATGAGCCAGAAAGCCTACTTGTAATATTGATTGTGGTCAGCGTGTTCGTGTTGCAGTACACTGCAATGCCCATTAAAAACTCCAAAAACTGCAACTTTTGGTTTTGGGGTTCTACATCTTTCAGGCATTCTACCTCAGCCATTTTTTTCCCTGCTTTTTTACAAGCTAGGTGTTAAATGAAAGAGCAAGACCTAAGCAACAAAATGTGTATCTTGAAAACTTTCCAAATGATTGAACTTTGGCACAATACTGATCAAAAAACATGCCAAGATACTTTTTGTGCCAACTGTAGCTAGCTGTGCATAAATCTACAATGTATGAACCTCACTTGGAGATAAACAAATGATGTGACTTAACTCCCAGCAACCATTCCTTATACTATGTTATGTGTATTTTGGTATTCTTTGGAGTGATAATGAGCATGTTTGTGTTAAAGTTGTATACAGGATAAACAAGAAACTCTTACACAGACACAATACCACACTCTCTTCATATCCCTTTTATGTTTACCTGCATAAGCATAACATAGTTGGTAAAATGAATGGACTAACTTTGGTTGCTTGGAGCCATGTCATTTTAATATAGTAATTTCTTAGTGCCAAAGGTCTATTAATTCTAAAATGAAAGCTCAATAAAATTGTTAATGTTAGAGAGCAAACAATAATAACAAAATAATAACAATAACTGATTTTATTACTTTGAAGACCCAACACCAATATAATTTTACTTTAATAGTGATAACCAGCAACAATATGATGGATAAAAGAGAATAAAAATACTGCTTAACAGTACTATTGTCTCACAAGAAATTTGAAATATTAAAAAAAATCAACTGAAATGCATGCTCTTATTTTCAAATTTAAAAAACAAATGTAGAAAACTTTTTTAAGAGTTACAAATCTACAAATTATGCAAATATGAAATTAATTTCTTTCAGTCCTATCAACCCAGATCCCAGCTGTAATTAAATGTTATTTTGACCAAAAAGAGAGAGAGAGAAAAAAAACCCTGAAGACTGGTGTAAAAAAATGCATAATCATACAATGCATTTGTATTCATCATGCTTCAATGTGCAGTTAGCAACCAAGTACATTAAGGATTTACCAAACAAGACCAAATACACCACTTCACTGGGGTACAAAATTGATACAAATTTGCGGTGATTGGTGTCAACACAGCTTTTCAACAAATCAATTTGTGCTGCCATTTGGTATAACACTTTGAGAGCAAGGTGCTAACTGAACATTCAAGCAACAGTGCATACAATGAGTTAATTGACCATATCCCACTCAGAAAAAACTTGTACCATTGAGTTGAACTGATTTGACCATTCCAGATGAATTCCATACCCATATAGGGATAACTGAATTCTGCCATGGAATAACCATGACCCAGATCATGATAGATTCATGGTTGTCACATGCAGTGCATGTGACACCCATGCAGTGATCATGCCCTGACCATGGCTATTCCCAATGAATTCAATACCTCATATGGGACATATACTCAATTCCAGTTGGGCCTTCCATATGGAATTCATCTGTAATACCCCAATGGGCAACAAACCATTGCATTGGCTCAGTCTACTGATTCACTGACATGTACAATTTTTATTTGCTATTTTTTATATTTCTAAAAGTCAAAGTTATTCACTGTGCTTAGGAATGCTAGAAGGGGCTAGAATATGACCCAAATATCACTTTATTTCATGGGACTCAGATGGTCTTTAAGTACAATGGTAATCACTGGTTATCTTGGATTTTACTCCAGTAGTAAATCACTCGGCAAAGTTAAACTTTTTAAAGGTGCTTGTTCCGATCATCTTTGTGACCATCACCCCCGACTAACCCGGAATAAGTATCAATTCTTGAAAGGTTGTATTTTTCTCACTGTTGTCCTGGAATTTCAGCTTCCAAATTATCTTTCCAAGATTTGATACAAAAAATGCTGTTTTAATGGTTACCCATCAACATCAGCACTGTAGTGAATAGGGTGTCCAAATATTCTTCTACCATCAAATCCACAAGTTTGTTTCTCACCAAACTTGGTGTTGAGTGTATGTAAGTGCCAGGCTCAGATATAAAATAGAGAACAGGATGAACTTAAATTGGAACAAGCACCCTTTAAGAAAATTTCAATGGGTTATTTAGGCCAAGTGATTTTTCAATGGGTCATTACAGTACATTCAACATTTACAGATTTCCTTGATGTACGTACAAAAGCACTTTTAATATCCATTGGCAATATCCATTGGATGTGAAGATTATGATAAAAATACTCAAAAGGATGAAATGTTCTAGCCAGCCCTGTACATGATAAGAGTACTTCTAACAAAATACTTCTCTTGTTAACTGCATTGTTTAAAATAATTGAACATAATGTGATGAGTGTATATTAAGTAAAACAAAAAGGTGGCTTAATCCTACATCCTGAGTCAAGGTACATGGTAATCAAGAAGATCAACTCAATGGCACTGTATTGAAAGTCTCTGGGTTAATTTTTAAACATATTGAAATTACACTTATTGCAATGTAGCAATTGTAGTTAGTAAGCCTTGGTAATGTTTTCCGAGGACCTGCTGAAACAAATTAAAAGCCATTCTCTCTATGTGGATTATGGTCTACATAAATTATAGCAATGTGCATTGGCTATCTGCAGTACAAATTGGTTGTGTCTTTATCTAATCATACATCACATATATAACCATGATCACATTATGATCAATGCATGGGTGTCATATGCAGTGCATGTGACACCCATACATTAATAAGCACTGATTTGAGGAGTTTTATCTCAATATCTATTATGCTTGCATAACAAATGTGTCAAATGGTGTATTCAGAAAATGAAGAAGGTACTGGGTACATTAGGAGTAGAAAAGTGCTGATTATATAAACCTCTGACTTATTTAATCTGGTGCTTCATTTACCACATAGCATTTTTGGTTTAGTGCTTAAAAGTGTAGCCAGTAATGAAGCGAAGGCCACCGGTGTAAATCCAGCCGAGTACACCCTTTTTTTAAACGTTTATGTGTGCTGGCCACTCTGGAGAAAAATCAAATAACTGCATTTCCAAATTCACCTAGAATTCTAGGAGATAGCTTACTCTAGGAATAAACTGGTTGGAATTGATATTTGAGTTTTAATTTACTCTTTCTATTGGCACTGTGTGGCTGCCTGTAAGGCACTCAACACATCAATGGTAAATTAGGGGTTCATTCATGGAATTTTGGGTATGAATGCATTCATACCCAAAATCTTATGAATGAACCCTGTTTATGTTTACCTTACTTTCTGCTAACTCTTACTTACACAATTAAATCATTAAATATACAAATTCAGCCTGAAATTTCATGATTTTTTTACCACTTTTGGCGTTTATACATGGTCACGTGACGTATGCAGCTACATATGAGGTAAACGTGAACCTAGTAATAACAGAACAAATTTATTAGAAAGCGGTACAATTTTAGAGCCAGGAGGTAAGATTTTAGAGCAAGTAGGTACTAATTTTAGAGCCAGAAGGTACCATTTTAGAGCCAGAAGGTACAATTTTAGAGCCAGAAGGTACCATTTTAGAGCCAGAAGGTACAATTTTAGAGCCAGGCAGTACAATTTTAGAGCCAGGCAGTACAATTTTAGAGCCAGGTAGTACAACTTTAGAGCCAGGTAGTACAACTTTAGAGCCAGGTAGTACAATTTTAGAGCCAGAAGGTACAATTTTAGAGCCAAATAGCTATGGGTTTAGCACCATAGGGTACAATATTAGAGCCATGATAAAATCAGAGTGTCAGAGAAATCCTGTGAGAGTGAATTTTGATTGAAAAACTGAATTTACATAAAGTCACATCATACCAGGGATAAAACTGGACCTGATTGGTGAACAAATACATATTAAAATCTATTTCAATGACATTGAAAGAGGGGGAAATGCATATGGTGTGTAATAGCTTAGAAATGACAATGAGATTAACTTATTCAACTAATAGCTAAACTGGGGATATGAAAAACATTTTTGGGTAATATAGAATTTTCAAGCTGCTTTATTTTAGGTTATTTTGGCATATATTTAAGTAATGTTTGTGATGCAAATCATTCTGTGACAACAACCTCAGTACCATACTTGTAACATTATGCCATCAAATAATAGTATTTTTTTTTTTTTTTTTTTTAGAGCCAGGCAGTACAATTTTAGAGCCAGGTAGTACAATTTTAGAGCCAGGTAGTACAATTTTAGAGCCAGGCAGTACAATTTTAGAGCCAAAAGGCTATGGGTTTAGCACCATAGGGTACAATATTAGAGCCATGATAAAATCAGAGTGTCAGAGAAATCCTGTGAGAGTGAATTTTGATTGAAAAACTGAATCAAAATTCAGTTTTGATTTTTGATTCAGTTATCTGGTATGTGGTATGATGTGATAAAGTCACATCATACCAGGGATAAAACTGGACCTGATTGGTGAACAAATACATATTAAAATCTATTTCAATGACATTGAAATTACCAATTTATCTGGTATGATGATAGATACCAGATGATAGATACCAGATACCAATTACCAGATACCAGATACCAATTTATCTGGTATGATGTGATAAAGTCACATCATACCAGGGATAAAACTGGACCTGATTGGTGAACAAATACATATTAAAATCTATTTCAATGACATTGAAAGAGGGGGAAATGCATATGTTGTGTAATAGCTTAGAAATGACAATGAGATTAACTTATTCAACTAATAGCTAAACTGGGGATATGAAAAACATTTTTGGGTAATATAGAATTTTCAAGCTGCTTTATTTTAGGTTATTTTGGCATATATTTAAGTAATGTTTGTGATGCAAATCATTCTGTGACAACAACCTCAGTACCATACTTGTAACATTATGCCATCAAATAATAGTACATTTCTTGAGCTGTTGACTTCCATCAAAATTTTAATAATTTTACACACAAAAAAACCCCACAAAATAAACATCAGTACTAGGCTAATTTCATGATGGAAAATTAAAGCTACAGTAGATATGCCATCACACCGAGACCCAACTGCTGCTTCATTCACAATACAATATATAGAAGATGCCACTTAAAATTTTGTTTAGTTCTGTTTAATCTACCCTGATGCCAAGAAACAAAGTATCATGCAATTTCTACTGCCATTAATTGCTTACAATCCTTGGTGTTTGTACCTTGATGTTGCGAGGAATAAAACCCAAATACATCAGGCCTATTTCAGATACACAACATCATTATCAATTTGATCAGGTTAGATGTGGTTATAAGTGAATGCATATCCCACAGCTGTTTGAATGTCTTATTTATTATGATAAAACGAGAATAAAACAAAAAATATCAACGGCGACACACTTTTGACAACTAATTTGGATTATTTGTTCCACTAACTACATCCTGTGCAAATTTGATGAAATTTCATTGCGGGCAAATATGATTTTTCATACAAAAAATCTAGTTTTACGCGTCTTTCTATGGGGAATAGGCATATAGAGGGCGCTATAACATACAAATCATGACATTTGTAGGCCTATATGGCAACATTCCCGCAATGGATTTTTCTGAGGTTATAGCTCTTGCATGTCCCTACTTATATCAGTTGTCAAAATTGTGTCGCCGTTGCTGAAAATTGCTCTAAAAATAAAAGAGACAATTTGCATGGGGTCAAACAGCTGTGATCCCTTCTGTAAGCCTGTGCATGTACCTAGATAAAATGTGAACAAATTCCTGGAAATTAATTAGCGGAGGTTGAAACATCCATTTTGCTTTCTGAAAATAATGTAATATTTGTGTAATGTACAGCCATAAAATGTTTGAGTCAGGAGTGATATGACCACTTTTCATTAGATAGGTCTCTTTGGGTACTGAAATTTCCCCTCCCATATTGGATATTTGCATATTTGGGCCACTTCATGCAGTCTATGGCACTAGATACATGGAGATGCTTACAGAATTGAGGAAGATACCCTGAAAATGTGAACTCATCTGCAGACAAGGTGAAATTATGCCACTAAACATATACATTGTGGTTTTGAATGAACTTTGCCCCAAGAATGAGTTTGCACATGTTCCAAGTGATAATGGGGAAATGCGAATTACTCACAAAGGGTTAAATGGTGATATTGTGAACCAAATGACCGAGTTGGGTGCAGTGATTGGTTGCAAAGAGAAAAGATTCTAGAAACAATCCTCAAGTTTTAGTGTACAACACCAGTGCTGAGAAAGAAATCCCAAATATATGTGTATTTCTTTTCATTAAAAGAGACAAAATAGATCATAACTGATGGGGTTTAAATGAGAGAATATTCAAGATTAAGAACTAGAACTGAATTTACTTTGATGAATAATAAAAATATTGAAATATTCCTATTTGGTAAAATATATAAATATTCCTATTTTGTTAAACTGTATACGAACCAACCGACCAAACAATGAAACCATTGGGGATAAATAAATGCAACTAAAAAAACAAAACATGGCAAAGTGAAACTGTCCAAGAGAGAGAAAAAGGAAGCAAAATTTTGGCTACTTGCATGCATACAAAGGTGATGTGACAGTTCCTGGTAATAATACTGTAAAATTAAATTAAATGGTAGTCAAATTAGTTGCTATGGTAACATATCATTCATAAAAATAATAGGTACACATTACTAAAAGAGTAGATGATAACGAGTCAGTGGTAGAACATTCGTATCAACAATGATCCGAGCAGAGGTTTGGAAACAATTGGGTTCTGATCACAAGATGGAAATTATGTATACAGGGATATGCAAACAAATAGTTACTATGGTAACCCGAAATAATAGGAGTAACATAAGGTTGGGAATCTATAGGTTGCTTCCACTAACATAGACAGAACAAAATTGGGTTAACATAGTTGATTGCAAGGGATTTTAACATAAATGCTGGATTTCTAATCTTGACATAAGATGGGAAGTACTAAAACGATCAAAGTAACTAATCGTTCAGACAGGAAAATGTATTGAACAGACATGAATCCCGGACATGGATACAAGCCTTGTTAGGGTGGAGTAAAGTAATCTAACAGTTGCATTAAAATGTATAAATCTATTTAGGTAGATCATGAATTAGAATGCTAATTACTTGCAAATCACTTTGTTTTGATAAATGGGATATGTAATAGGCAGGCTAAAATCATACATACTATTTGGAAATCTGTTTTACCTAATTTGAACATATATGCTTCTTCACTTTCATTAAAATCACAATTTAAAAGGACTTATTCAATAGACAAGCTTGACTAGTCTAACAAAATCCAAACAATGGTTCAAAACAAGAAATGTTTAACTTCTAACATATTTTGGCTCATGGCTAAACAACTTTCATTACAATCACAAAAATAGAAACATTTTTGGGCCAAGTTCCTTGACGCATTTCTACCCACTTACACTGTGGCTTGCCAGGAATTTACAACAAGTATTTTTATGAAATTAAGTAAAGCTATTGTTGAGATGGTCCAATACACAATGAATAAATCAGATTGGTGCTAAGCAATATAATTCTCCTGATTTAAGATGCTAATACATGAATATATGAAATCACCAATCCTAAATTTTGTCAAAATGGAACATAATATGATTAGCATAATAGGTTTGGTGGTAAAAACACAAACGAGGATTTGACATTTTATGAGACCATTATGATGCCACTTAGAGGCAGCATGCGGGAAGGATGGATATATGATTAAAAATTGGGCTATTCCAAATTACTTGCATACACCCTTTAGCAGGCGCAGTCGGAATTAAGTATATGCCCCCCATATGGGGGTACTGATTTCATCTGCACAGCCATGGAATAACTATGTTCATGTCATGATCAATACATGATTGTCATATGCAGTGCATGTGACATCCATGCATTTATCATGTCCTGGCCATGGCTATGCCAAATTATTTCAATACCCCATGTGGGAGGAATTTACTCAATTCCACCTGTGTATTCCATAGGGTGTGTGGAATTTATCAGGAATAGCTCAATGTGAGAGATATCTTGCAATGGGAAAGAGAAATCTGCCTCCATGCAATCACTTTTCAAGCTGTCATGCAATTTCAAGGCTTGGTGGATATGAATTCATCAGTTAAGACCCATACACATTTAAGGCAATTCAAATAACTGCACTCTGTATTGGTAGTAATTTTGTCAATCGATGTATGAAGTCTAGAAAACCAGAGCTTGCAGGTTCACTTCCTAGTTAAGTCACCTTTTCATCTTTTCAATGCCACTAATGTTGTCATTGTGTATGTTATAGTCGAGAAACCTGTAATTATCATGTTCAATTCATAGTCAAGTCACTTAATACATTATATTGCCACTAATTATTGAGATATATATATATTCATTTTCACAATGTTAATTGATGGCAGCAATTCCTACATTCTTTTACAATAAAGTATTTTGTGTAAGTTTTATTTTTAAAAGGTTAATAATGCCAGAATAATTGCCACATCATCCTTCAACACTGCAACAACTTATTTCTACAATTTTTTTTAGTATTTCATATATTTTCTTGAATATATGATCATCATGTACTACTTTCGCTGATGCATCCTTCCCCGCACTGCCACCATTTTGTTTACCTTATTCATAAACACAATGCCACATGTATGTTAGTATTTACAAAACATTGTACAGAACACTGCATGTCAAATGTACTTTTCTTGAACAAATTACTGGTTATATTATTACTCACAATATATGTGTTGTTAATTTGGTATTTTATTGAACTTGTTAAAGTTGTGAGAATGTTAATTTGAAATATCTTTGTTCAATGGATGATTGTAGTTAAATATGATACACTAAACTCACTTAGTATTTGTGATGCACTACTTACCCCAGGCCAATGGATATATAGGAGACAGCAACTACTAACATATCTAGAAGGTTGAAAGTACTACGGCAGAAGGCACCCTCGTGTAAAACCAGGCCATAGGAAACAACCTGAAGGTCAAAAATCAAATAAGATTTTAGTATAGAGTAACATTATTACAAATAATAATAATAGCAGAGATTTATATAGCGCCTTATGCTATTTGGCCTCTAAGCCCTTTCACAAATGGTCGCTGATCACAGTGGCCCAACCATAAGATAAACCATTTAGCATCATTCTACGGATGCAGCAGATCAGGATCAGCGCTTTCCTTATCAGCAAACATACATCGAGATAACCATCGCAGCCGGGACCAGCTTCCCAAATATCGCATGGGTAAATTGGGACAACCAAGCAGTTAATTTCCTGTCCAGAAAAATTACAAGATAGCCGGGTTCGAACGCACGCCTATACGCATGGATGAGCACAATACACTGCAGTCGAGCGCTTAACTGATTGAGCTATCTTGTCTACCTATACCAACTCTTTTGACCTTTGTCAAATTTGACCTAACATACACATTATCAGTGGTGGTAAAATAGTGGGGGAAATCATGAAATTTTTTCAAACATGTGTTTTTTCTCTCACAAGAGGAAATATTTTTAATTTCTTTTATAGAAGGGCAAGTGGTGAAAAAATTGATTTGGGGGCATTTTCTCCTCAAAATTCACCTCTTCCATTGATGTAACTGCATGCTATTAGTTTTATATAACAATGTCATAATTTGATAGGGCAGTGCAATTTTGTTCCCATCGCATGGCAGGAGAAATAAATCATTCTTTACTGATATATAAACAAAGCATTGCATACTTGTAAAAATATATCACTGTCAAATTTGGATTGTTCCTTTTCACTTGGCTTTGCCTCGTGAAATTGAAAACATTTAACATTGTGTAATTTTTTTCTGCACACATGTGTGCAGTCAATTATGACTTATAGATTTCAGGTTTGACGCAGATGTAGATGTATATTGCCTAACTTTACACATCTTCAATGTAAAGTTAGGCATCATGCCACTTATACATCTGCATAAAGTCGAAATCTAAAGGTTTAACCCTCGTCTAACTGAGCCATATTTTGTAACAAAACTGCCGAAGGGGGGTGGTTACCACCCCCCCCCCCGTGATTTTCGTTACTGAACACCCGATTCCTGTAAATTGGTACCAAAGGATAGCTTAGAGTTTCTTCTTTCCATTGGTACCAAAATAAGTACCAACATCCCCATTATGACGTCACTATAACGTCATATGTTGAGGAAAGTCCGAAAATACTGAATATAGGGTGGAAAATGTATATTTCGCAATTTTAGCGACTCAAACACCTTATTATAGTGCAAAAATGCTCTCATTGTATATAACTAGTCATTTCCCATCAAATACAGCCAAAAACCGCATGAAAATCGGATATTTCTAGCTTGTTTGGCGAAAAATTGGATTTTTTCACTGTGTGTGTCTATGGAAATTGGCAGTTTTGCTGACATGCGAACTTTATGACGTCATTGTGACATAATGATAGGCATGTTGGTACTCATTTTGGTATCAATGAAAGAGGATGACATAGCTATTGGTACCAAAATTTGGTATAGCATTGGCCCAATAAATCAAGTGTCTGTGATGTTCCCTTGTTGGTTGTGTTAGGCATGTTGGACTTCTCTTCCGAAGGGGGTCGTGGGTTGCCCACCACCCCCCCCATCCATCCTTTTGGGATCACCCTGTATCTTACCTATCCCCAGTGGATGTTTGTGGTTTTTGGATGTAAAGGAGTGGCAACATGTCAACTTGCAATTACATTAAATATTTGGCACCAAAAAAGGTTTTTAGCAAGCCGGGGAAAAAAACCTGAGGGGTGTGGTCTCCCACCCGCCCCCATTGGTAGACGATGTTAATATTTGTACGATAAATGCACCTTACCTTAAAAAGTTTTCTATTGTAAAAACTATTGGTGAATCCCAATCAAATAATCCAATCCTGTGACAAATATAAAAAATATTTAATTAATCAAACAAAAACACTCGTCTTGAATCCATTGAATTTCTAGTGTGCCAAGGTACCGAACCAGATCTGCCAACTTGTGAAGTGGGTACCTTTTAGTACTTGTAAGGCCCAAAAATAGGACAGTGGTTTATATGCCACGAGTCATTGGGTATTTTTTAGGCCACAAATAAATTCTTACCAATTTGTACTGGCCCTGCAGTTTTTTTTAAGCCAATACAACACATTTCCAAATCATCAAAATACAATCAATTGAATCATGAAATTTCTATGCCAGGAACAGAGCTGCCAACTTGTGACTGGTACCTTTTAGTACTGTAAGGCCCAAAAATACATATTTTAATCCAAATAAATGTAGTTTTACACAAATAAATTCTTACCATGTACCGGCACTGCCAGTTTCTTTAAAGTCCAATAAACACACCATGTCAAATCAGCACAAATAAAGTGTCCCTTCATGAATGCACAATAAAACTCCACCTAGCAGCATTGTCTTTAAAACACTATTTCTCGGTTCGTTCCCCCTCGCTACTGCTGATGTCATTTTTGTTGTATGAAGGGACTCCACAACCAAAAGGAAGACAAAACTTTTTGCAAGCAATTGTACTCTGCAATATTCAGAATGGATGGTTCATTTACAAGGTGGTTGTTCCGATTGAGTGTATGTGTCTATAATTGATATGAGAGCCTGGCAAATGCACATACACCCCATCAATCAAGTACCGTGGGAAACAAACTGCGGTTTGATTGGTATACGCAATAAGCATGTTGCAAAGCCCTATTTCAATTACTGTGCCTAACAAAGGGTTAACACTTAAAACGGCGGTTTTTTGTTATATCTTGGGAATGAATGGATTCGAGGGCTCAAATTTCAGGACGGACAATGAGGAAAAATAAGGACTTTCATCTGATATCAAATCGATTAGTACTTCCGGGTAAATAAGGTGGGGTCCCAGACGATCGGAACACGCCCCTTTAATTGACACAATTGAAATGTGGTTTGTTGACTTACAGCAACCATTCATTTGACAGCTATTATAATGTGTGGTTAAGAGGTCAAGGAGATGTAGTAGTGGGTGGGGTATTCTGTAGGATTTTCATGCTAAAATTGATTGTTGATGTTGGTTTCAATAGGACCTAAACTGTCAGGAAATACTGGGGTGCAATTTTGGACTGATGCCCCCTTTTTCATGGGGGAAGGAAATGTGGAAAGGTTAGTAAAGGGAAAATTAAAATTGAGTCAAATGTGTGTTTTAAGGTACACTAACATGTTCGTCTCCTCATAAGGGTTACAAAAAATATATATTCGCCTAGGTTCCAACCTTAGTTAGCGGTATTATCGCCCCGTAATCGTTCAAGGTCCCCTGGGGGTAACTGCTCCGATGTTGTTGAATGAAAGGGGTGTCAAATGATTCCTTGGTCATTATGAAAATGGAAAATGCTTTTTTTAATTGATTTTTTGATATCACCATGGCGACATCCAGGGAAAGTTCTGGTGACACCCCTAGAACCATGTAGACCCTTGCGACATTCTTGACTATGTAATTAGCCAACCAAAGTCACACACTGTAAAATAAAACATTTTTGGATCCTGTGAGACAATACAAACAATTATCACCAGTTTCAACAAAAATCTGAGCATTGGGTAAATTTTACCCCAGGATGACCGTCAACCTTATGGGGCGTATAGGCTTTAACTAAAGGTCGGAACATAGCAAATATATACTTTTCTAATCTTATAAAGGAGACGAACATGTTATGTACATTAAAACACAATTTGTACTCGATTTTAATTTTTCCGGTAGAAAAACATTTCCCCCTTGAGGAAGGGAAAAGCAGTTCGAAATTTGCAACCCCATCATTTTCCGACTGTCTGGTCCCTATTAAATAAAAACAGCAAGAAAATACAATTTGACACAAAAATCCTACGGGAGCTGTTTCATTGACTAACCAACCCACACTATTGGGTTAACCATAGATATAAAATGGCAGATGTTTTTTTTTGTAGTTTAAAGTAGCTTTTAATTCTTTCATACTCTCAAATTGTATTTTTGCAAATCATATTCTGATTTGCCATGGAAATCCAAAATCCCATACTAGTTGGCCATGTTGGAAAAAGGGGAGAAATGCTCAGCCTTGTTGTACCTTTTTATTTTTAAAGATTGTTTAATTTGTAACTAAAGGACTTAAGCACTTCCATTGTTCAATATTTTGCTGATGAATTTTACACCAAAGCTCTTACTTGATTGACAGATTTGAACATCTTAATAATTTATCTGGACGATGGTTTCAATCACCCAAATAATTTTTAGAGTAAAACCTTGCGCCACCCAAATCTGTTTTACTAATTGAGCACATAAAATATTCCTGGGGTGATTGCCATCCTAATTTGTACATCGACAATGGTGGTCCTAATCATTTCGTGTTGCATGTGGATTTGTATTGATATAGGCAACATTTTATTTTGATGAGTAGAGGCTTGTATACCAAGTTTTTGATGGTTTGGAACCCAGATTTGAACTTGAGATGGTATTTGTATTAGCATCAAAAGTATGCATGCAGGTGATGGATGGACAACAGAGCATTATGGGAAGTAGATCAGGTCCGGTTTCATTTGAGGACCTGCTACCGGTATATCATGGTAACCGGTACTACCTGTCCCACGGCCGAGTTCTTGGCGGCTAAACCGACATCACCATTGGGTTTCTAAGGAAATCTGATGAGGAGGGTAGCTGGTTACCTTGGTAGAATGAAAAAGAAGATCTACCTACAAGGGCATCAGCTCTGGGGAGCTAATGGCGCCCATCCAGCACATACTGCCTTGCATGATGGGCATGTTTGCCCAAAGGCTAGGTCCAGCGCCGAAAACTGTGGATTGACGTCAGGAAGGGCATCCGATCAATTATATTATGCTCCAATAAATCCTCACACAGCAATATTGCTGAATGCGAGGTGTATCCGGCCACCCCCGTTAGCGGGGACAAAACCGGATTTAAAACTTTGGTTTAACTGACTTAAGATATGCTTTTAAACCATGAAGTCACACTGAAAAGGATGCTCATCACAAGTTAACCACCTGTCACAACATTTATAAAGTTGTTCTTATTAATTGGATGTTTTATACACTTAAACTCATCTAGGACCTGGTACACACTAGCAAAATCACTAATTTTGATGAAGCATTAACAAAGATTTAAAAACAGTACAGGATGATAAAATAACTTTTTGATGACACAAATGTGCGATTAAGCAATTCAGTAATGGTGACTCATCAAACTGAACAAAATGATGTATAACGGTTATCCTGTGGCCTTATTTCCAGTAAAAGAGTATTGTCACGATGAGGCTTGGCCACCATCGTCTGTCCATGACATAAATGTGGAATAGTGCCCTCTCTCCCCTAGGTCATGTTTTTTAAGTTGGGACCCAATTGCGTTGCATGTGCATTTTTTAGGCAAACTAAATGATTTTACAGGTTTAATGCTATAATGTTTAAACTGTACATTTTACCCCTATATAAGTACATATATTCTGAGAGCATATACTCTGCAGATTTCAGAAACAATACAAATGGCTTCATCATACAGGGTGACTCATAAATATACAGGGTGTAACAAGCAAAATAAGTAAGAAAAGGTATTCAGTTTATGGGTGTCACCCCCTAAACATACAGTGATGATACAATATTTTGGCACTTGTTTAATATAACAAAATTGCCCACCAAGTCATGTACAACTTTTATCGGACAAATACTTCCATTACACAGATACAGGGTGGTCCAAAATTAATGCGAGATTTTTCCTATTCTCCCTATATCTGGTACTGAATAGACATATTTTCATGATTGAGATGTGTTAATAGATGTAAAATCAGCAAAGCAATCCAATTATGAAAGTTAGAAGAGAATTCGACAAAGCGTTTTCGTGAAAATTGCCTTTTTTGATCAAATGGAGCACGAGGGCGCTTTTTCAGATTTGTCGCAAACATTTGTTGTTTTCTAGATTTTTAGTTTACTGAAGTAAAGCGGATCACAACCTAGACCTGCCTATGATATTTGAACCTAATATCATGCTTTGTTTGTCCATAGCACCCATTTGTAGCATTGTGCTCCTCCGCCACATGCTCCTCCGCCACATGATCCACCCGACTTTTTACGCTTAACGAGTTACAGTAATTAATATAAACTAAAATCATATTTTTTTGCTTCAGAAATTGGAAGGCCAATGTCCAAGGAAAAAAATAATACCAAAACAAGCTCTGTCTCATATAAAATTAACAAACTACAAGCATGTAAACAAGTTTTGGGAACTAAGAATGCAACAAATCCACCCTT
The DNA here is from genome assembly GCA_023653785.1 of Ophioderma brevispina. Taxonomy (NCBI): domain Eukaryota; kingdom Metazoa; phylum Echinodermata; class Ophiuroidea; order Amphilepidida; family Ophiodermatidae; genus Ophioderma; species Ophioderma brevispina. Next base: position 82,686 of record JAMKCH010069835.1, read on the forward strand.
TTTAGGTGCCAAACTTAAAAAAACATGACCCTAAGCGATTTCCAGACACTGTTGAATGTGTTGTGAGGTTGAAGTTATCCATGTTACATTGAAGTTGTGATTGAAGTTAAAGACACTATCAGTGATTTATCCAACAAATATTTGAAATTTGCAGGAATAGTTTAAAAGTGAAGTATAAGTCTCATAAGTTAATTTTTCCAACAGAAGAATTAACAGAAAAGGAAGAAAACGACAGTGTTCAAAGATACGAATCTCCATTCAATTACGTGTTGTAGAAAGTGTCCGTTCGGACAATTCTGACTAAAATAACCGATTTTGTCTTTATTAGGCTGCGTTTGGTCGTATCACTTGCAGGGTATGTTAGAATACCAATACTAGTTCCAGACATGCAAAAAATATCTGATATTTTATGATTTTTTTGTTTATCTGATTTATTAAATCACTGATAGTGCCTTTAAATCAAGAAAAATTTAGAGAATAAAGGTATGATTTTGGGAACCGATACTCTCTTTAATGACGAATTGAACCCAAGGCGATACCATTATTTTAAGTGGCAGAACGAGGGCGGAGGCCGAGTTCTTCCACGCAAAAATAATGGTGTCGCCGGGTTCAATTCGTCGTAAGAGAGTACCGGTTCCCAAAATCATACCTTTATTCTCATTCTTAAACAGCTTTATCATTTAAGGTCATCTTTAACCCAATTTCACAATGCTTCACGGCTTAAATACAACAAGAAAGGACTGCCACCACCCAGTGACAACAATCGAACAACCCGTTGAATGCAACGATCATACGCAAGGAGACGCAACGTTGGCAGGCACGCGCGAACGTAGCAAAACGCGGTATGACGCGAGCGCTTCAACCTAAAAATAACGTCAATACGCAGTGCGTACTACCTGGATTCAATCATGTGAATTGAACCCGGGCATCAGCCAATGAAATTGCTTACATTTCCACAGGTGTTTAAGAATAAATGATTAAATAACATAAATCCATAAGCAAGTAGCTCTTCTTTGATCTAGTCCCCCACCATGTTACACCAGAGAATGTAACAGCATTAATCACCATATCAATCAGTTATCAAATTACTGCTACCCCACAAGTTATTTAAATCTTTGCTAGTTTGTTGCTAATGTGTACACTATTTTAAATTGCTTGCAGTTTAGACAAATGCTTTATTTATTAAGATCAAGAAACATCTTCAAATAAGCCATTTTGAAGTGTACAAGGTCTAAGTGATAATTTGAGTAGCAAGATGATACAGGTATTACTGTTGACCAGGGACTGCCTTTTAAAGACTGCAGAGCAATACTCTCCTTAACCACCACATCAGAGTGATTTGAAACTCCCCTTAGAATCTGATCCATAGTCTGTCCATTGTATGTATATCTTGACCATTTGTATGGATCTTATCTTTGAAATGGCTTTGGCAGGATAATTTAGTCTTCTTGCAAGAACACAGACATGTCTAGTTTATATTTCTTTACATCCTCTTGATTGCTTAACAATTTTTTTAGCTGCTTCTCTATTGCTCCACTTAAAAGTTCCAGGAGAGTTCTTTGTAGCTTCCCTGCTCATTTTAAAAGGCAGTCCCTGTTTGATGCTTTGACTTACTTTATTTCTTGTTTTGTCAACATCTAGTGGATCTTCTGCAGCCAGCATTCCACTACTGACGAGAATAAGAACAAGCACCACGTTGGAGAAATAACTATGGTTGCAAATGAAGTAACATCCCTTGCGAAATCTGAGGGCAAAAATTTAAACAAATTATCGTCAGAAGACAATGCCCATCTACCATCTACTACATGGTGTGACATAGTATTACACAGCTGTTTGAAAGACTCATTTATTATGACAAACCAGAATTAAAAAAAAGGCGACACACTTTTAACAACTGATTTGCACTATTTATACCACTGGCTTCATCCTGTGAAAATTTACAAATGTCATTGTGGGCAAATACAATTTTTCTTTAAAAATCTAGTTTAACATGTCTCTCTATGGAGAAATGGGCATATAGAGGGCACTATAACATACAAATCCTGACCTTTGTAGACTTATATGGCAAGATTCCACAGGATTGTTCTTATTTTTGCAGAGGTAATAACTCTTGCATGCCACTACTTGTCATAATGTCATAGTTGTTAATAGTTGTCATAATTGTGTCACCAATGCTTAAAATTGCTCTTAAAATAAAAAGACAATTTGCACAGGGTCAAACAGCTGTGATTATGAAGGGCTTTTTGAAGGAATGGGATGGCCTGAATAATTACAAATAAAATAAACAAAAACAAATGCTATGGTCAGTCATTTTTGTTCAATTTCTTTTCACCCATGCATTGATTTTCAACAACGTATTTGTATTCATTCAAACATGCTGGTAATGTCACTCCAAATCCTTTAACTTTTCATGCATATGTTCTGATTTACAAGCTTTTGCCAAAATTTATTCTGTTGGTACTGGAGTAAGTATTCACTTAATATAATGTTTTGCATGTGCTTTAGTGACCAAAATAACCCTATCCTGACTAGATCCTATCTTTTTTTTCTTGCTTTTCTCTTACTTATCATTCACCTCAGTGAACCTTTTGTCACACCTTCATTTGTAGCTCCATTCTTTTCCCCATGCCAAGCTACCTGTGCTCGTTCACATCGTTTTCTAAACTAAGGATTTCTCTCGGATTGGGTTAACCAACATTGCTTATTTTTTTTTTTGGTTTATATACTAGTCCATGTTACTCTATTCATATTTTGTTTCCATCTTTTCAAAAAACTTCCAGATATGAGCTGAGACTGACTGTATTGTGATACCTCTGTCGGTTTAGGAAGGCATGTATATCGGGGGCTACGACGTTCATGTCAGGCTCGGCTCGTACCATGGAGAAGGTGTTGTGTATTTTTTTCCTACATACAATGATCCGCATGTAGCATTTTTTACCAACCATATTTTGTTTTTCACTTTTCATCATAGGCCCTACCTAACGTATTTTTTTTTGATGTTGAACTTGCCGATTGCGGTCGACGGCATGCTCCATTGCTTGATGGTTACCTGCTTGTCGTGCCCATATACGTATTTTTTTTAGGTTTATTCTTAGTTATTACCGGTTATTATATATTTGCCCGTTTAAATATCGGGATCCCCGTTTATAGTAACGTAACTTTAAGTTTGTTTGTGTGTCAGTACATGTATAACGACTGTAAATTTTTTTTTTTTTGTGTTCGTTATTCTTCTGTTGCTCTTGTTAGTCTCCAGGACATCTTGTTTGGTTTCTTGTTGGGTGTGGCCTCTGTGATTCTCATTGCTATTATCGTCTAGGTTTTATTCTTTGTCAATTATACACTTCTGTATTATCTTCTCTCTCCTTGCTTGTCCAGCTGTATTGGGTTTATCACTGGGGGGGTTCATTATCAGCTTTTATTTATTTACTTAAACACCCTCCCTCTCCTTCCTGAACATCTTTTTACCCTCTATCCTTTATTCCGACTTTCATTCCCCTCCTTTTCACAACTTAACTCTTACTCGCATCTGCCCCTTAACAATCTTTCCTTACCCATTCTACTCACTCCTGTCTTCTTACTCTTAGGGCAACTTCTTTCTTTCTCTCTTCTTTTCTGATTTTCTCTCGACCTCACCTGATTCTGTACATGTCCTTCAGTTCTCTCTTATCCCAATTCCACCCTTCTTTCTTACTTCCATGACTTCCAAATACAAGTTGCTACGTTCAACCACCATATCATGACGAGACTCCATTGGCTGCACTGCGCGAATCTTTACTTGATAATAGACTAAATTACACCAAACAAAACTCCTTGTGTATCAACCCATACTCACTGACCCCATATCAATTCAAAATTGTGGACATCCCTACTCACTCCGCACACACACTGACCACCAAAACAAGGATCCAATATTACACCGGATGACGGTTTTAATGACCTTAAAACATCATCAATAACGACTCATTCTCACATAATTCATTTAACTGCGGTTAGCATCACTAATCATTATTGAAGAAAATCGCCACCTACCTGCTTGCTCAATCACACTTTTACCATCATAGCTTTCACTGAAAAAACATGGCTCACAGATGCAAACTTGCACCTAACTCAGTGGTTACACCTATCTCCAAGGTCCACTCACAGGTAGAGGAGGCGGGGTTTTTGCATGTACATTCAATCTCACATTGCACACCAGGTCATGGATGTCACACTTGGACCAGAATCAGGTACTCATTATTCATGAATTAACCATCACCATCAATAAACAAACCAAAAAATGTAATTGTTGGTGTCACCTACAGACTTCATGGATACACCGTTCAGCAATTCAACACTAACTACGAACACCTAATAATAAATCAGTAAAACTAACAAAGACATCGTCTTTTAGGTGACCGAAACATTAACGGGCCCTCAATTCTATTAACCGTCCACCCCATCAACGATTTATAATACCACACTTGATAACTCTAACATTCCCCAAATAATCGTTCCAACCAGAATAACTCACAACACGGGGCCACACTCATTGATAACTTCTCACCTACGCAACCAACATAAATTCAACTGCCGGTATACTTTGTCACCTAGATATCACCGACACTTCCCCATTTTATATCCCCCGACGAAAAGAAAAACAAAAAAAGTCCCCAATTACAGTTCATTCTACAAGCGTGACTACAGAGAGCACAACATCCGCAATTGTAACCGAAAACTTAGTATCTGAAAACCCTGGCAAAACACATTCAACCAAACAGATGCTAACAATGCCTTCAATCTCTTTATTACAAAACATACGTCAATTCATTATGAAAACTCTTTCCCACTACAGACAAAGGTCCTCAAAAACCGCAAGCAGAAAGCAGCCTGGATACCCAAACGGACTTATCAAATCATGTCAACACAAACCACACTCTTTATAAAGCATACATTAGAAAAAAACACACCACAAGCAAACAAAAATATATAAAACAAATATAAAAACCAATCACAAATATTATTCGTTAAAGCAAAGAAGACATACAATACGTATCAACTTAACAGCCTTAAACATGACATGCCAAAACATGGACATTCTAAGACAATATGGTAGAAGAACCTCATTAATCAAATTCCCAAAACCTTTACCCACAACAACCAAAAGATTACCGAAGTACCTTCCGAAAACACCCGTATTTTCAATGATCACTTTAGTAATCTTGGTAAAACACTGGCTAGTAAAATTCCGACTCCTAACACACCATTCCATGCCATCTCACAAACGGCATGCAAAACTCAATTTCTTCCACCCCGTTACACTTGATGTGAAATGCATAATGTTGGCGCCACCTACCTAAAAATCTGGTAAAAGTGATGGCCTGATGAATAGGGACCCTGGAATTTGCAAACAAAACATTTAACACATCCTATCACTTCTTTATTATACATCTCAACCATCAATCACCTCAGGTATTAGAGTCATAATAAGCTTAATCAGCCAAAGTCATTCCCCACTTCAAAGAAAAGATCCTCACGACATCACCAACTACAGAACCAATTTCTGTCCGTCTTTTTCATTCTCAAAGATCCTCGAAAAATTGTTACACAATCCTTCTCACTTTCCTAAACAAACACAACATTCTTGTTGATGCTCAGTACGGTTTTAGGCCCAAGCGTTCCACCTATATAGGGCTCTCATGGACAACTAACATACCAATCTAAATCAAGCACTTAAAAACAAATATCACACTATGGGAATCTTGTTCTGGACGTCTCCACGGCATTTGACACAATAGACCATAATATTCTCCTTTATAAGCTTCCAACCAATATTGTGGTGTTCGTGGTGTTGTTTTACCTTGACTGGTTCAGAAGCTACCTCGCAGACCGAACTTACAATCTGTTTACGCCCTGTTTTGCAATCACCCTTCGCTGAAACACAGTGGGTGTTCACCGGCTCCATTTTGGTCCGGCTAACTCTTTATCATTTTAGGAATGACATCATTAAACATATCTACACACTCAAACTTATCTTATTGAAGAGACTTACGAACATCTCTCTCAGACTCAATACCTTAAACTGTTTTTTAAAATAAACCTTGAGCTCACAAAAATCACTGACTGGTTCCGAGCTAATAAAACTGTCGCTGAAATATCAAAAACTACTACCTGCGTAGTTCCTCATATCATCATACTACCATAACATACAGTTACCATTGATAACAGCAATTTCACAAGTTATACTACTAAGTTTCTGGGCATCACCATGACGATAAACTTCACATGGAACCAGCACATAACTCCACTATTACCAAAACCTCACATTACAAATAGGTACAATCTACAGAGCAAGACACCAATTAAAACGGCCCACACCATTGTTAAAAACATTATACAACACAATCGTTTTTCCACACCTTAATACTTGGCAATATCATATTGGCCTCAAAATTCCAAACACGACTAAATCAGATAACCATCCCTCAGAAAGGGGCTATCCGTAAGATCATACTCCCTTACAGAATACTCACACCTTGCAATTTATTCATGCCTCAAGACACTAAAAATAAACTGACAATCAACAACTTTCAGCGTCGCACTCTTATGCATGACTATCACCATAACAACCTACCTCCTAACTTCAAAAATTACTTTGTGACAAATAAACAAATACACAATTACAACACTAGACAATACGAACCAATATCAGATTCCTCTCCCCAAAACCACCAAAGAAAAACATCATATTCTGTACCATGGTTGCAAAAACCTGGGAAGATCTTCCGAAATGCAATCACATCTATCACAAACCAAAAATACCTGCTTTAAAGCCACGCTCAAGCTTTTTTACATGATAAATACTATTATAACCCTGACTTAAGGCATTTCCCATCCTCCATGATCTGCAAAACGTCCACGTTCACTTCGTTCTCATTCTATCTCTCTCTCTCCCTCCTCTTTCTCTTTCACTCCCCATTCAGTTTTTTCTTTTTTTTTCTCATTTCTACTCTCGTGTACCGCCCTCCTTCTACAGTTGCGGAAGCCCTTTTTACCCCTGAGTAATTACGTTGGACCAATCACCTCACTTTTCTTTTCTTCACAACTTTTTGTTTTGACTTTAACATGCCTGTGCATACGAACATTAAGTGTGATGCACACATGCATGTACTTATGCACGTCCAGGTAAGCATATATATGTGTTAGTGTTGTATCTATGTTGTGGGTTGTGTACATGTATGTATATGCTATGTTTTTAATGTGGATTATGTCTGTATGTATTGTGTATTTATTAGTTTTTGTGTGTGGAGGTTGATATGCGTTTTTGTATTTTGTCTTTAAACTGTCTTTTGCCATTCGGTCATGTGGGGTACTCCCTTAATCGCGTCTTTTAAAATTTTTGTCTCACTTTTTTTGTCTCGTTTGTATTTCCAGCATCAAATTTTTCTCATTATATTTCCTTGACCGCTTCATAATTCATGCATTGTATGTTGTAAGTTTAAGTAGTACCTTAAGTAAGGGCCTCCACCTCCTAAAAGCTCCCAGGAGTTGTCCAGAGGAGGTCCTAGCAGTCGTTATTTCTTCTCCAATGTTCAATTAATTTATTTTCACATCGTATCTGTTCTACTTTGTACATAAATTCACATTTATTTCTTTGTAATCCTTTGTAATTGCTGAATAAAAAAAATTGATTTGAAAAAAAAAAATTGATATCTTCCTTGTTTATATGATAAAACAATTGTTATTATTCAAATCGTTTCAGGGCTTACTTTTTAACATCATTGGTCTGCACTTACCTGTTTGTTGGTTTGAATACAAAAAGTGAATTAAACGGTGGCATGGGCTGTTGCTTCTCCTTCAGGTTGAGTTCTGATAACCTCCTGGGTCTTGCTGACACTGTTGTTACAGTCTCAGCTTCCTCCTCTTCTTCTTCCTCTTCCTCCTCCTCCTCTCCTTCCTCTTCTTCATCTCCTACACACATGATAGAAATGCAGTCACAACTTAAGTTAATCCTCAACAATTTAAGGATACTCAAATTATGCCCATGATATTCTTCCAGTCGCTGATGCAGCGAGTGATTTCTGCGCATGAGCATGTGTAACACTTGAATCTTGGGTCAAAATCTGGTACTGCACACGCCAATCACCCGCTGTGACATGGGCTTTAACATGCACTCATGGAGATACAAAAGACGATCCCTGAAAACTTTTAAACCATCCCATAATGCACTAGGATATGCGAATTGCACCTTCATGAGGTCATTGACCCCATACAAAACTTATTCCTTACATACAAAAAGCCCAGTCTTTTACAATCTTTTTAGTTAGGAAAATATGAGTACTTAAAAGCAGCCCACTCGATTACTACATTATGTGGCATGATCAAGCTAAATAAGTCATTGGTCTCCAATATTGATTTTGACCTTGACCTTTAACCCCATATCTGTAGGTCACACTGACAGGCAACATTAACTATTTAATGTTTAAAAGAAACAAATATAATGGTAGTTTTAGCATTGAATATAGTGTCACATTTTAAGCAACTATGACCTTTGACATATTAATCATTGGTCAGTAAGAGAAAAACATGAAATCACTTTGTAACATTTGACCATGGTTCATGTTTGACACCACTTTGATGACCCTTGACCCTTTGTAGGTCAGAGGTAGGTCACCATTGCCTTTATTAAATGTTTCCAACAGACAAACACAACTGTAAGCAGGTTTCATATTTGACCCCTTTGACCTTTGACCCCAATTCAGATAACCTAAGGAGTCAAGAATGGCAGAAGTTGTAGTACCTTTAAGCTACCTTGCGGTCAAGTTTGGTGTCAATATATTGCAAAGTTATCGCAAATTGTTTAAAGCCATCCTATGTCTTTCTGCTTTAGCAGACAATATAATTCAAAATACATCGGTCCTCGGGACCGCATGTGTCGCCTGCCATCATGGGTTGTAATGATAGGCTCACATGACCTTTGACCACATCAATAAATGAGGGGTCCAATGTTGCACCTATAACTCAAGTTTGGTTCCAATGAACTTCAACTATTCAATTGAGGTCAATTTTACATTTTCAGCCTTACGACTTGACCTCACATGACCTTTGACCATGGAATGTGGACTTTGACCTCATCAATAAATGCAGGATCCAATGCTGCACCTATGACTCAAGTTTGGTTCCAAATGAACTTCAACTTTTTAATTGAGGTCAATTTTACATTTTCAGCCTATCTACAACTTGACCTCATATGACCTTGGCATGTGACCATTGACCTTGGCATGTGACCTTGACCTCATCAACAAATGAGGGATCCCATATTGCACCTATGACTCAAGTTTGGTTCCAATTGAACTTCAACTTTTTAATTGAGGTCAATTTTACATTTTCAGCCTATCTTACAACTGACCTCATATGACCTTGGCATGTGACCATTGACCTTGGCATGTGACCTTGACCTCATCAACAAATGAGGGATCCCATATTGCACCTATGACTCAAGTTTGGTTCCAATGAACTTCAACTTTTTAATGAGGTCAATTTTACATTTTCAGCCTATCTTACAACTGACCTCATTATGACCTTGGCATGTGACCTTGACCTTGGCATGTGACCTTGACCTTAGCATGTGACCTTGACCTCATCAACAAAAGAGGGATCCCATATTGCATCTGGCTCAAGTTTGGTTTAAATTCATCGAAGTATGCGGATATTACAGGCAAATGTTAACCCTTTTTCACAGCAACAACAGCAGACATCAACAACAACAGCAGACATCAACAACAACAGACAACAGTGGACAAAGTGATCCCTATGTGTCTTCCTGCCTTAAGGCAGGCGACACAAAGAGTGTCTTGTTAATCATATAGGTTATCTAAGAATGTACTAATTTTTGTACAAAAATAAAAGTGTAAAGTTATGTTTTAGTGTGCTGGAAATAGGCAGGCCCTGAGTGGAGCATTTGACCATATCACAACGTATTTTCCAAATTATGTTGGATTGTGGGACTCGGTTTAACGCATCCCTCCCATATCCAACCACGTCTCATTTCAAAGCGAGACGTCACTAACCTCCGAGAGCACAATCCCCTCTGGAGTCTACTTTGTCTACAGCTGTACCTGACACAATCACCTTTTCCGTGATCAATATTTGAACAAGATAAAACCCACAAAACCTCAGGAAATCCAAGCACTAGATGAGAAGCCGCCATAACGAGCAGGTGTAATTGGAGTGAATGCCGTAATTGCATGCTTATCTCGCTGCACTGGGTTATATAAGACCTGGCAGGTGGGTCTAAATTTAGACGGATTCAGTCAACAATGATGAATGTCTTCTTGGCTTGTGTTTTGACAACAATCAAAGCAATAACGCATGTTGATTGGTCTAAAAATATCCTAAAGACGGCCAAACACTTCAAAGCTCCTTCTGCATATAGACATTAACTGATTAAAAATTGTACTGGTACTTGTACAACAAGCACTTAGGGATGATACCCCACAAACACCCCTCTTCCTCCTTATCCTCAGGATTCATCTCTGACTCAAAGAAAGTACTCCTGGATAACTAACCTTTTCAACCCTGTTAGATTATGCAGTTGTTAATCACCTAAGGGGGAAGCATTTTCTTCATTAGGGGTCTCAAATAGTTGGGGGTCATATTTTTAGACACTAAATCTGTTGGTCATAACAGTACAACACTAAAATGGAAGGGGTCACATTTGTTTAATTTCAGATTCCATAGGCTCAAATTGGCATCAAAGTATTAAAAAAAGCCCATAGCAAATTCCAATATTTGGGGAACCCCTGTCGATAAATATGACAACCTTTAAGTCAAGAGCTTTTGATACAGCTTTCCAAATGGCCTGCAGACATTTGTGAAAACATCTCAAAAACCAATGACCTAAGACTAGGCTTGTTTGTACTCATTTGAATGCATTTGTCATGCTGATTCTGAATATGGTCAGGAAAAAGCATAATTTAACATTTTTGAAACAAAAAAATGAAGAAAGTGAGCAAAAATTGTTTTTTTTTTTTTTTTTTTTATACCCCACAAACACCCCTCTTCCTCCTTATCCTCAGGATTCATCTCTGACTCAAAGAAAGTACTCCTGGATAACTAACCTTTTCAACCCTGTTAGATTATGCAGTTGTTAATCACCTAAGGGGGAAGCATTTTCTTCATTAGGGGTCTCAAATAGTTGGGGGTCATATTTTTAGACACTAAATCTGTTGGTCATAACAGTACAACACTAAAATGGAAGGGGTCACATTTGTTTAATTTCAGATTCCATAGGCTCAAATTGGCATCAAAGTATTAAAAAAAGCCCATAGCAAATTCCAATATTTGGGGAACCCCTGTCGATAAATATGACAACCTTTAAGTCAAGAGCTTTTGATACAGCTTTCCAAATGGCCTGCAGACATTTGTGAAAACATCTCAAAAACCAATGACCTAAGACTAGGCTTGTTTGTACTCATTTGAATGCATTTGTCATGCTGATTCTGAATATGGTCAGGAAAAAGCATAATTTAACATTTTTGAAACAAAAAAATGAAGAAAGTGAGCAAAAATTGTTTTTTTTTTTTTTTTTTTTATACCCCACAAACACCCCTCTTCCTCCTTATCCTCAGGATTCATCTCTGACTCAAAGAAAGTACTCCTGGATAACTAACCTTTTCAACCCTGTTAGATTATGCAGTTGTTAATCACCTAAGGGGGAAGCATTTTCTTCATTAGGGGTCTCAAATAGTTGGGGGTCATATTTTTAGACACTAAATCTGTTGGTCATAACAGTACAACACTAAAATGGAAGGGGTCACATTTGTTTAATTTCAGATTCCATAGGCTCAAATTGGCATCAAAGTATTAAAAAAAGCCCAGCAAATAGCCTCAGACCACTTCTCATATTTAAAAGTTTTGAGGGCTTTTATTAAGCTGATATCCAGAAGGCAAAATAAGACTTGGTTATCAATAGGGGTCATAAAAACAACTCTGGCAATTCCAATATTTGGGGAACCCCTGTCGATAAATATGACAACCTTTAAGTCAAGAGCTTTTGATACAGCTTTCCAAATGGCCTGCAGACATTTGTGAAAACATCTCAAAAACCAATGACCTAAGACTAGGCTTGTTTGTACTCATTTGAATGCATTTGTCATGCTGATTCTGAATATGGTCAGGAAAAAGCATAATTTAACATTTTTGAAACAAAAAAATGAAGAAAGTGAGCAAAAATTGAACTCTGAACAGCTATGGTCACCTACAGGCCCACAGGGCTATTTTTGGCATAAGTACATTATACCCCTCACACCAACTCTGTATAGTTTGATTTATTCTATTAACGAAATAGAGCACATGATAGAGAGTAAATGAAAAGGTATAATGTAAATTTACACCAATTTTTCTTCTCGCGATGCATCATAAAAAGTAATTCTCCAATTCAAGCTGTCCAAACTCTGTTTTCATTTTGAAGTTATTCATACCTTTTCTTATCATTTTTCCTCTCAGCCTAACCCTCAAAAGACCTTTTCACTACAAACCTCTTCAAATTATCACATACTACAGTCCTTATACTTTGATTTCGGGTCCCAAGTAGGCAGACCTTGCCACTTAGCAAACTGAAAAAGAATACCATAGGTGCAATGTGGCACAATGGACATAATGAGTGTGGGTCGTGTGATGTTTGCTTTGATGAAATGTACAAGCATTAACAAGGAATATGTGTATGTGAGGATTAGCAAAGCTAAGAAAATTCCTGCCGTTTTAGTGCCGATCACACTCTAGGCTCTACAACAGCTGATGTTTTTACTCCGCAGTGTTCCATTGAGGTCAGTGAACATGACAAGCCAATATTTCCATACACTACCATCTCATAGAGATGCTTAGGGCTTAGCTATTCAGCAACAGGTGTATAAACCTGTCCAATCTTGGTAATATCAAACCCATTACATAATGCTGCTCACTCCTCACTCAATATTTGATATTGCAATTTCACATAGAGCTTTCTAACTGGTCTTCAAATTACTCACATAATCTCCCAATGATGTGCTTGGAGTTTCCATCATCTCCCTCAGGTCTACCAGCTGATTTAATTGGTTAAACATAGGGTTTTATTATGTATTGATCCAATCAGAGACATGGTAAGAAAAGATTATTAGATTTTGACCACCACTTATGCTCCTGGAACATTGTAGTGCAGCAGAAAATGGATTAAAACCATCTCTGACTCAACACAGAAGCAGCGCAATGTAATTTGAACTGTGTTACTACTGCATTGAGTCAGAGATGGTTTTCATCCATTTATGATGTACAGCATTATAGAGCAATAAAGTATGAATGGACCTTTACGCTTATTCCATTTGAAATCTGCATGCACTCCCTCTGTGGAAAATTTAGGTTGTGTCTTCTATGAGGGGAGAATGAATTTAAAATGAATCAGCTCATTGGGTAACTACAAAATGCACAAACCTTTGCATGTAGAAGTCTCCAATTAAGTCTTCTATGGAGTATGGATTCCAAGTGGAATAACCCATTGGATAACTTTATTTGAAATACACACCCATCTGTAGAAGTAAAGTCTTAAAATGGTAGAGTCCATTTTACCTGATTACAACACCAATGTGTGTATACAATATCCTACCTGATTCTCTTAGTGACTTCTTCACATCTTCATCATCAATGGCACCCTGAAGGAAAATAGAAATGGATTATTATGTCAAAACTAATTCAAACCTATTCATTTAGTTGACTATTCATACTGAATAGTCACATCTTTAAAGTAATGAAGAGTACTTTAGGATTTGCAGTATATAAACTTGACACAACACTGGGTATTTTGGAAGTTAATAATTATCAAAATTGAGTAAAATTTGTACATAATCATTTGGTGATTTAAATCAGGTCCTTAAAGTAAAATTGAAGTTAAAAACAAATGCTTTGAAGAATCCAACAGTATTTTTGGTCAATAATGTACATTTTGAGGTATATCTACAAAAGGTAAAATCTACTTAAAAAAAATCAAAATCAAGTTCTTAAAACATGTTATACTTTAATCCCCTGGGTACTACCTGCCCATCTATTGGCATTTAAGCACTATTTTGATTGGTTGCTTGGAAGGTAATATCATGTAATGAGCAAATCAGAGATACTGTAAGAATGGTAGTTTACACAGAGATATAGAAACATCATTTTGATTGGTTACTCAGTGGGCTATCTCATGTTGTGTCCTGTAATGAGCCAATTAGATGGACTATATCAAAGGTGGTAGTGCCCAAGGGGTTGCGGTTTCAATAAACCTACAGCAGCAGTGCTTTCACCCCTATTGAACTTCTGAAGTCCACAGCTGGATTCATTTTGACTTAAAGAAGACAACTGTAGAATAATTTGATATTTACCTTACTTTCACCATCTTCAGACCTGTAAAAAACAAAACAATTTAGTGCATCATCTATTAACTTTTCAGTTAAGTAATAGTTAAAGTCAAATATTTGTTCTTTTTTACAGTTGAATGTCACTTTTGTTATTTTGCTTAGTTTAGAGGAGTCACATACAGAAATAGACCTTTGCTAAGGGACTAGACACATTGGGGTTCCTGCTTTACAGATGTTTCCTTTGAAAAACTTGTTTTATAATTTGCTGTGTGAGTACAAGTAACATCTACTGCAAAATAATACAGCACAATTTTTTATGACCAAGCCCTCAGAGGTATACCCAACAGTAATTAACTTCTCGACTTGAACAGTCCTATTTGTATAATTGAACCAGTCACAATCACAACTGAATTTGATACCCCTAGCAGGGCTAGAACTTGATTATTGTGAATTTGATACCCCTAGCAGAAGTCTCACATTTGCAGCTAGTCCCTCTTTTTTTGGAATGAGCATGGGTATCCGACCAAAATCCAAGAACCCCCCTCCCCCGCGGACGGCATGGGACAGTTGGGGTTAACCACCCTACTCTTCCCTAAACTGACTATGACATTCATGTATATAGGTATGACTTTGTATACATGGGACCGACAGCTTTACATCGTTCCCATGTGGAAGACCACTGTGTTGGTCCTATGATGAAATGAGCTAAGTTTAATTTGATTGGGATTCTGTGCATAACAGTTGCAATACAAACACTGCTCTCAAACAATTGATCTATATTGTGGAGATTTTCATTGTAGAGGCAAGCTAGTTTGAAGGTGTAAAGTACAAGCTAGGGTTATCAAAAGTCACAATGATATAAACAATCCACTATTTAATAATAGTTAGGCCTCCAAGACACAGTCCCAAACATGAATTTACTCACTTGTTAATTGCATTCTTGTGATTGACTTCATTAACATCTTGTTTCAGGGCCTTGCGCTTCTCCTGAAGTCTTTTAGGACCTCGGTTCACTCCAAGAGGATCAACCCCTGGTGGCAGCTGCTTGGATAGGTCATATTCAGTGGCCCGTCGGATGGATTTGTTCCTCTTCTCTTCTTCCTTTTCTTTTTCCAAGGCTGTTAGGCTTTCTGCGTCTGCTAAGTTATCTACAGCGATGGCCAAGAATACATTTAGGAGGATATCTGGTGTGAGGAGCTCAGGAAAATGAACAACAGAGATATAAACAAGAATTATGCGGTGTATAATTAAGATGGCCCCACAACTGTGGTTTAATCACGTTTTATCGAAAATATGCAAATGAGCTTATTAATATTCATAACCTGTCAAAAAAGTATACAGCACATGACCTTGCCAAGTTCTATCAACGTGCCACGTTAAAAGTTAAGTGACTAATCGGTTTAGTCTGTAGAGTGAATTAATAACTGTTCAAAATATGCAAATGAGCTTATTAATATTCATAACTGGTCAAAAAAGGAAACAGCACAAGACCTTGTGAAGTTCTATCAATGTGCCACGTTAGAAGTTCATTGACTAATCGGTTTAGTCTGTAGAGTGAATAAATGTTCTTCAAAATATGCAAATTAGCTCATTAATATTCATAACCTGTCCAAAAGTATACAGCACATGACCTCATCACATTCTATCACCATGCTACGAGAGGAGTTCATTGAGTAATTAATTTAGTCTGTAGAATGGATTAATGCTTTTACTTCAAAATATGCAATGAGCTCATCAATATTCACAACCTGTCCAACAAGTACACAGCAGTATATACAGTTTGCAAATTACATTTTCCTTTGCAATTTTCCTAAAACAAACTTTTTTCTCTGTGGGCCTAATCCCTTTAGTGAGCCCAATTTTAGATGTGGAAAGTAGTGAAACTTGTATACACTTCAAAGGATACCGTTCCCACAAATGAAAGCTGATGAAAATATGCTAGCTATAATTCCTGGAGTTGATCCTCCGGTAGGATGAATACCATAATACATGAATTCATTCCAATCTTCACCTGTAGATTATGCATAAAAAACAAAGAGGAATAAATGAATCGGTGAAGTCTCAAGTCCAAGAGCTGCTTTTCTGTTATTCAAGATGTCTTGAAGGGTTGGAGCAACAATTTTGAAACTGTTAAAATCAAAAGAGTTTGGGTTTTTTTTTAACACAAAAGCCCTGCTTTTGTAATACCTACAGCTACACTAAATTCAACATGGTAAACAATGGCATTTTTAATTAGATACATTCAACTGTTTTTAATTCTAACATTTATACCTATTAAATTAAAGAACCATTTGTCTAAGGAAACTAAATATAAATATATACATGTTTTCAGAATTAACATACAACTATTTCATAATAAGCATTTGTAATAAACAAGTTTACTATATCGTTTATGTGTGAGTGTCTTTGAACACACAGTGAAGATGTGTTTTCTAATATTGATATAGAACCTACATAAGAGTCCAATCATCAATGTATAAATTTGTATTAAATGTTAAAGTATTAAACTTTCTAAACAGTTTAAATTCTTAAACACCAGTGTTTATCCGATATATTAAGTGTCAATTCCTATAAACTCTCGCATCAAAACTCTAAAAGTTTGCCTTCCCACATTTAGAAAAAATTATCTACAAATTGACTACAAAAAGAATTCTAAAACACGGTTATACAATGAGAGGGTTTAAAGAGTGAAAAAAAACACCTAAAACATGATTTACAATGCAAAATTATAGCATTAACAGTTTTCCTCCGCTGCATCCGTATACCCCCTATAATCTTGTTTGAGATTTGCAAAAAAATTCACCCAAAGATATACCATGAAAGTAATTTTGTAGGAACCTGACAAATTTGTGAAATTAACTGTGAATCATTATATTCACAAGAAGTAAAAAAAGTATAATAGTAACTTAAAAAGTAGGTGTTCAACACATTACACTCATTCTTTTATATCTTCAAATTCTTTTACCTGAAACACAGAGTAAAACAAAGAATGCCAAAAGTTGTCAAAGTTGCTGCGTGGTTTCTCACTGAAACTTTTCAAAATTGAAAATGGCCTCCAAATAATTGCATTCCTAGCAATGCAAAGATGAGGATGAAGAGGAGAGAGAAGGAGCAATAAAGCTGGCAATGGAGCGGGCATACTGTTGAGTCAAGATGCTACGCAGGTTTCTTAAGATGCCCCAGAAATGGAAAGGAGGAAAAACACAAAAAGAGGTTATTATGATGCAGGCATAGGGCCATGAGGCAGGTAATTTGTTAGACCTTCTTATTTTTTTGCCCCATGTTTAATTTTTTTATTCCATTACAACTTTTCATATGACATTGGAAAACATCGGAGCCAAAATACATGATAAGTGAGTATCCTTATATGCACTCATGTATATTCACAAGCGCATGCCAGTGACACGCATTACGCAAGGTGAAACACGCTTCACTACTGCACCCAACAGTTGTGTGCTATATCCATTTACTATGGCATATCAAGAGGTCATCATGTTCAGAAAACTTCATTTTGAAAAGGTATATTCTACTTAGCTAAGGCATTTGTCATATCATTAATTAGTAATTTCACCTTCCTAAAAATGGGTAAGGCTTTAAAATCCACACAGAGAAATCTACAAACTCGTGAGTACTCTTATATCCCAAATCAAATAAGCTTGTAATGAAAGCCTAACATTGTTTCAAATGTTTAATTGCAACTTTTTAAGATCAGCAGATATTTCTTTATCACAACTCTGAAAGAAAATATCACTTACTTGGTAGCTTTGAAGAATCTTAATAACCTCGACGCAGCCAAGCACACTTATTCCAATAGGGGGTAGGTGGGTGTAAATGCTGCCATGAGCACAATTTCTATCATACTGCTACATAAAACAAAACCCAGGGGGGGGGGGTCATATACCATTTTGAACAGAGCACAAAGTAGCCCTCCAGGCCTAGACTGTACATCTTGAGGATCATCTCCACCGGAATATCACGATGAACACAATGTTGGCGATATTGATCATTTAATCAAAATAAATCAAGATAAAAGGAGGATGGAGGG
The DNA here is from genome assembly GCA_023653785.1 of Ophioderma brevispina. NCBI lineage: Eukaryota > Metazoa > Echinodermata > Ophiuroidea > Amphilepidida > Ophiodermatidae > Ophioderma > Ophioderma brevispina. The sequence goes on from JAMKCH010069835.1 coordinate 101,076, forward strand.
TATAAATGTGGGTCAAAACTTATAAAGTAGGGTGACAAACGTGAGGTCATCAAAGTGAGCATCTTTTACATTTGAGGCATTTCAAAAATCCACATTAGTGATTAATGATTAAATCTATGTCTGAATGGATGCAGATGGACATGGGGTTTTAGTTATACAGGTTTGTCCCAAATGAAGGGATGGAAGTAGAGTTTAGCTGCATAAAACTGTTTTCACCATCATTAAAGTTCTTGTCATCTAATCTGGGTAAAATGTGGACATAATCTAACTATGCCTGAAGTTTAGTGGAAAGCAAGGAAAACTGCTATGCACAGGTTATTTTAAATAACCCATGGCAGAATTCTGCGCTGATTGAATCCTGCATAATAAAATTGTACATGAAAGCATTTTAGTGCTTTTTTATAAGGTGATGGTTTGAAAATTATAGGCCCTCGGTGATATCAAAATCATATTTAGTTGCACTTCGGGCATGGTGTGGTTTTGAGATCACTTGGTTCTATAATTTTACCATGCCCATTCAAAGCAGTCAAATTTTGTAATATTCCATCTCCTTGGCAATTCTACATCAAGAGGAATTTAACAAAAGCTGGATAAAATTCCACCAATGTTCAAAGGTCCATTATGCTATATAATTTCTGCCCTTTTGTTGATACAAATGTTAATGCTTGAAAGAGACAATCCAATCTAGGCCCTACCTATCATATTATGCACACATACAGTACTTTGTCAGTGAATGCAAGAAGGTATAAGTGCAATAGCTGCCATCACAATAAGTCATCCTAATACATGGCAGCACACAGATTGTAATATCATGGCAGACACACAGGTGGACACATGCAGCATTGCATTTAAGACCTCTTGCACTCAGGTGAGGACTTACATCTTGTTCTCATAATTATTGGAACACTTGTGAGATTTGGTTCCCACCTTAATTCATGGTATGTAAGGACAATTACCAATTGGTCAATTCGCTACCTATTATTTTCAACAGGGGACCCCGGGGAGGGAACGGGGAGGGAGAGGGGGATAAAGAAGAATATATTGAAATGTTCTTCCAAGCCCATATCCTTGCATAGTTGCCAATATTAAACAACTGGTAAGGATTTATAACAAGATTGTAGGGTTACTGTCAGATGATACGATGATTAATTTTTGGGTAAAATAGGATCACCAAAATGACTCTAGGGGGTAAGTTGTGAAAATAAGTGATGATCAATTGACAGCCGTTATTGTCACTATTAAGTAAAGTTGTTCAATCAAATTCAAAGGCTCTTAAGTACATTCAGGAATGTTGACATCCAATTAAGCAGAAATCTTTCTTAATTCTGCACCTAATTCACATCATGCGTAATGGAAAGCAAATAAGCGACTTTTCCCCGTTACCTGGAATTTGTGATAGCCATGGTGGCTGACCGTAATGCTCCGTGCTATTGTTATAGTATTGAGAAACACATAATAATAAAATCCAGTAGAAGGCTTGTGACTTGACGGCTGCCTGAATAAACCGTCGACATCTTCTGTTCCATCTTCGTAGATGTTTTCTGTCAAACGACAAAGAAAGAGAAAGGTCAGAAAACAGTGGACATTATGGAGATAGATGAACTCAGAATACTCTTTGACATTTTTCACAGAAAGGCCTATGTGGTCTTTGCAAAATTTAATTATTAGCGTGCACTAACTGTCAATTATTCACACATTTTATATCCAATTACAAATTTCATACACTATAAATACTGGCATTTTTTTCCCAGGAGTTATACTAACCTCTTCAACCCCAATTATAATCTTAAACAAAGGCCAGAGGGTGTATTGAGTCAATCCCACAATGCACCAGTCTTGGGACAAATTCAACTAAATAGGGTCATGTGATCCCACAAAAATCTTATTCCATCACATAAAAGCCCACAAAGGCATTAGTATTACAAGATTTTTTGCCCCCATCATGAATTTCATCAATAGGTCATGTATACAAAAAATTAAGTTACTAACAAATAAAAACACAAACTTTACTCTCATTTTAGCCCACAAAGCATTAATACTTACAGAATTTGTTGCACGATCAAGAAATGTCATGTGTGGTTCTTGAAATTTTTAAGCTTTTTATCACTCGGCAAGTATGCTTTGCCATTTAGCTTTAGTACAGTACTGTATAGATACATTGCAATGCATTATGGGATTGGTTCAAAACACCCTCTGAATGAAGGCATAATTAAAACTTTTGGGACTAGACCAAGTGAGTGTACTTTAACCTATGTAGTAAATTCATAGAATAAACAAAATATGACAATTAACACTTGTATATAAAATTATTAGTCTGTGGTAAAATGTTATTCTTCCATAAGGTCAATGGCCCGATCGGTAATAGCTCGTCCGCAGGGACCCCAGATTTACCGGAAGTGGTCAGAATTTTGGTATCAGAAAGAAAGCTACTATTTTTCTCATTTACCCTGTGAAATTTTAGGGCTAAAAGATGTTTGGTTTAGAGCTATAAACGAAAATGTGCCCCACTTTGGTCGACCAATATTAATTTTACACAGTACGCTATGGGATTAAAAAATGTTTTTCGCCCTCACATCAAAACGGATTGAAAAATCGGTGCGAAAACTTACACATGGGGTTTTGGGGTTTTGGAGTACGTGAAGTCCATGTTATCAAATGCAAATCATATACTAAATCAGGCCATCCCCCTTTAAGAAAAACTATATGTAGACAAATTGTTTGAAAGTTTAATGTAATTAAAAAAAAAAAAAAACCTAAGACAAAATTGTGATGATATAAGATTGCTGAACAATTGAGTATGTTTATATAAGACTCAATGTTGGACCATGCATGTTTCCCCATTCTGTTTGCAGTGTAAGAAAAATATAGATGTATTGTTGTTTTCTCTTATTTTGCTTGTATCTTTATTTCACAGGAAGCTGAGAGATGAACTCTTCTTTTTTGGGCTGTGCATATGGTGCAATCTTTGTGCACACATCGTTTTGTTAGTTGAGAAAAAACATTCTTTCAAACAAAAAAGTTACAAACACAAATTGGATGTTTTGGTAGATAAATGACATCTTATAAATTTGTCTGCACTTTAAAGTTTAACATTACTTTTCAAAACTTAGTTGTACTGATTTGCTTCATATCATTAATCTCGTTGCTTACTCCGAAATAGAGTGCAACATTGGGAGAAATATGGTAAAATAAGGTATTTTGTTCTCAAAACTTTCTCATTCTTCTTCTAAAGAGGATTAAGTTTCCCTGTTCCTACTCTGCACTGTACTCCCAATCCATGTTCCATTAATGGTGGGTTCATACTTCATTGGCAGGACATCTGCCAACACTAGCCTTTCGAACATGTTTCGAACAATGCATATGTTTCATGCGTCTGGTACGCAAAGCATGTTCGAAAGACTAGTGTCGGCAGACGTCTGCCAATGAAGTATGAACACACCTTAATAGGTATTCCATACAGCTATCACATAATAGTGTAAAGTCAGTCTACCTCACTGCGTCACACTATTATGCCAAATAATTAGATTAAGATAACGTCATGACATGTTTAAATACAGAAGCATGTTCTTATGCACAGTAATTAGATTTGGACTGTGTAACTATGACATGCATGTTTAAAGTACAGCATTTATGCCACAATGTGTCAAACAAAAAAAAAAAATTGGGTCCCAATGGACACACTTAGTACATTCACTGAACATGAACGAGATCAATTAAGCAGAATTCATTCATATTAGTACACATGCGAGTATGTTGTGAGCTATAAAAGTCAAATATGCTATGAGCTGCAGTAAAGTGACTGTAATGGTCAGTAAAATAGCAGCAAGATTTGTCCCAGGGATTGTGTCCTGTAAAATGTCTTAATTTCTGATTTTAGTTCAAGTTTTGCATATACTTGTCAAAGTTTTATCTTAAGGGACCATGGTCGTCCGATCGCTATATGGCCTCGTCCCCAGAACCCCATAGATTTACTGGACGTGGTCAAAATTTTGGTCTCTGAAGATAAGTACTATTTTTCTCAATTACCCTGGTGAAATCTTAGGGTCTAAGGAATGTTTGGTTTTGGACGTATGAAGTGAAAATGTTACCACCATTTGGTCACCATTTTAATTGTTTTTACACACGTACTCTATGGGGATTACACAATATATTAGTTCCACAACAAAAGGGGTTGATATATCGGCACAAAACTTTATGATGGGGTTTTGGGGTGAAGGCCATTCTATCAAGAGAAAAATTTTGTATCATTAACGTGGGTCATCCCCTTTAACATTCAGTGTGGAGAGACAGATTATGAAAAGCCATGTGAGGGAACAACCAGGTGATATCAATTTGTGGGACTATAGTAAGGTCAACTTTATACACCTTACCTATGCCCTCACATATCTGCTGAGGAGTGAGTTTTGTATATAGCATCACTTTAAAGAGTATTTTATCTGCAGTAGTGCCATAGTAATGGCTGATTAAATGTTATTTTATTAAAAATGAACACCAAACAATATGAGGCAAATTTTTTTTACAACCATTGTAACTATTGTAAAGAACTTTGATACACCTGAAAGGCGTCTATATAAATTCTGCAATATTATTGTTATTATTATAAAAAATTTCCATTCATTGGCCATTACTCCATGGTTATCAGAAGCTGATTTTAAACAAAAAGCTTTTTTTAACATATCAATTAAAATTTTTATTTTTTAAACATGCAACTTATCAAACCAACATGTTTTTTTCATGTATGGCACCCAACTTGACACTTAAGAACATCCATAGTATAGAGCTGTGACTTGTGGGTAATTATCTACCCGGGTAACCAACATAATTTTCGTTATGGGTACCCCGATCACTACCAATTTAGATCAATTGATTCACATGAATTCCTTTTCACAAGATTCTTTTATTTATTATAATTTCACCCATGTCTTTTTGTCATTATTTAGGGGAGCTAACAAACCTACGCAAAATTTTAAGGTTAAAAATATCAGCATTACCTGTATATTTAGCCCACATTACCTGTAAATGGCCCCACTTTTGTCTTTTTAAGTTCGATATCACCCTTCATACATCCTCAAAAATTGGAATATAGGGTAGGAGGTATTCAGAGTTTTAGGGGTCATGGGTATTATTTTTCAGTATGTCCAGTTCTAGATTGTAAATGTAGTTAACAGATTGTAGAAAAGTGTTTTGAAAATTAATAATTTTAAATTCAAAACTTGACCAATCGGGTAACCAATAAGTGAAATTATTCTAGGAAGACCAGATCAGGCGGGTGGGTACCTGAGGTTCTCAGGATTTGTCACAGCCCTACAACATAGAACAATTAATTCCAGAGCAGATTAATAGAAATATTAGAAGCTTCCAAAATGTTTTTAAGGGGGAAACCATTGCTAACAAATATCATGGTTGAAGTAATATTTGTTTTAAATGTGAAAGTCAATAGATAATACTTTTTTTTACATATATTTACACACAAAAGGTTTAGGAGGCATTGCAGAGGATTAACACAATTAATGGAAAAACAGTGTTAGTGTTAATAAAAGTTAATTAACACTTAAGATGTTACATGCCGGATAGTGACTTTAATGATTCAACTTACTGTTTCTTTTGGAACCATGTTAAACTGGGTGGGGGTATGGTATATCTCCACTTCCAAGTTAGATTTTCTGATGGAAACTGAACTCACTCAAAGGTTTTGGCACTGAAAATTAAGATGAGGACATTTCAATACCAGGAGCATAAAGCAGGTAATTTGTAACACCATAGTGTAGTTATGTACAAGACCAGGACAAATACCCATCAAAATCACAAAGGCTGTATTCACATTGAGAGTCTAACTTTAGACCCAGGTTTAAACAGGGTTAGTCCTACAAAAGTGGGCCTTTTTCCTTAAAACTACTATGAAAAGTTAACAAAATAACGGGTGACGAAAAATTACCTCATGGATGAGCGACGCGCCCATTATAGAATTTTATCACCATTTACAGCAAACCTTTCGAGGATATTGAAAGGAAAAAAAAGGTCCACTCATGCAGAATAACTGGTAAACCAGTTAAAGTTAGACTCTAATGAGAATACCAACCAACATAGTACATACCTAATTGACAGGTTCGGCAATACAGAAATGACGACGATACCTTAATTTACTTACAATACAACTACCAAAACAAACCAAACAACCACCACATTCTACAAAGGGCTATGAGAAAGGTTTCTTGTTACACAGTACCTGTTTTCCGTGCATTTTTTCCCCCTCTTAAAATGCGATTATCGGCAACAAATCCAACCTGTCCCTTCCAAGCGAAAGTAAATGGCCATGTAATGGACGAGCAATGTGCTACATGAAAGAAATGAATAATAGCTACTCTTGCAGAAAAGATTCCCCTCCCATGGGGGGGGTAGATAACTCTCTGACAAAGATGCAAATTATCTACGCTCGTCTTTTTTACGATTTCAACCGAATCAACCCTAAGACCAACGGTCTTTATGACTACCCCACTGATGTTTCTTCAATTCTCACTACAGCAACCCAACGGTGGCACCCCATCTGTACAACAATGCAAATTAGTTACGACACGTCTCTGTTGAAACAGAAGTAACACACGGCATGGCTGTATTGGAAGGGGGTAAATCGAGATTGGCTTACTCAAGTATCTTACACGTGTTGATTCACCGAGGAAATATTAGATTCACTCCGTAGCCTGCCTGCCAATTTTATCAAGAAGTAATGGCAATGAAGTGTATGCATTAAGGAATCAAGAGAACTGGTGTATTGTATTGTTGATATAGATTTCAGGTGCATTTTCCATGGAGGGTTGGGATTCATTTATTGCAGGATATTATATGAATATTATTGCTTGTGCGGGGTCCTTAAGGATGCGCAGCCTTATTTCCATAATGGTTATGAACTGCTAATAGGGAGATGAATGCGGAAGTTGAATGATCACTGACTGCCTCAATGTCACAATACCAATAGTGATACGAGTATAAAACTATTCAATGAATTCCATACACCCGCTATGGAAGGAACTAGATCTGCATATACGACTCCCTAATGGGGTATTTACAGGGGTTGTGAAGGCCATGGACAAATAGGGAGGAGAAAAAAAGAGGGAAACAGAAAAAAAAAAAAGCGGAAACAGAAGGAAAGAGGGGAAAAAAAAAGGAGTTGGGGGTAAAATGCCAAAAACAGGCTGAAATCAAAGAAAAGGCTAAAAATCTTGGCACTTACAAAATTTAAAAAAAAAAAGAAATCTATTAAAAGAAGAAATTTCACACCCCGTATGGAATTTCATTTGAATAGCCACGAATCCAATGTTTGACCCAAACCAAACAAATCTCAAAGAAGAAACAATTTTGGTTTAATATACTTGTGAACTTGTCCAAAATAATATATATTTTAGAAGGGGTGGCATTATTTATGCATGATTCTAGCAGAACCTTTGACACGAAGCGAAACTCAATCAATGCACGCGACGGATTCAAGAAATGATACACTGAGAAAAGTAATTTAGATAAATATTATATAACCGTTGGAGAAACGGATGAGCATTGAATTAATAAAGACAAAAAACACGGTCTCGATCCTGATCCTCTCGCAGGCAAGCATTGAATTATAAATAAAGATGATAAACACAGTCTCGAACCCGGTCCTTCTCGCGGACCAGATTGAATTAAATAAAATGAACAATACACGGCCTCGACCCGGTCCTGCTCGCGGACAAGCATTCGAATTAAATAAAATGAAAAATTACATGGTCTCGAACCCGGTCATCTCGAGGGCAAAGCATTGAATTAATAAAGACGAAAAATAGACAGTCTCGAACCCGGTCTGTTTTACTTAATTCAATGCTCACCAGCTTTCTCTGAAGTCTTATTATAATAAAAACTAATACATTAAAAGGTTTACCAAAATCACCAAGTGGAACATGTAGCAATCAGGGGGGCAACTTTTGTAAGGGGTAAAAAATAGAATTGTTTAAATTGATTTAAAGATGTACCAATTTATTGGGATATCATAAGGTTAGTTTGTCCTATCTATAAGCGTTATAGTTTGGATACAATATGCAATAACAGTTCAGTATCTGGGGTAAAATTTACAGAACTGGTTATAAATTGTTCATTTTGTACACTAGTAAGTAAATGTAAATAGAAATTCTGTGTTTATATAAAGAATTACAAACACGCTTACAGCATTATGATCCCCTAGATCTATAGCCCCGGTCACATTTTGCATTCCATTATGCAACCAAATATCATAGATAGGTGAACCAGTATATTTTTAGCCTCCGTTGCAATAGACAACAATTTGACACCATTTTACGCGAAAGCATATTAAATTTACCCCAATTTTGACCTTGAACCTATTTTGATCATCATTTATCTAATTTAACTGTCCTACATGGTCAGGTAGATCAATGCAGGTTCGTCAAAGGCAGTGCACAGAAGCCATACATTGATCATAAATGCTCAAGGCCTAACTGAAAAAGTGTTGGGACAGGGTCTTTGCCGGGGGTCTTTGCCAGGGGGGTCTTTGGCATGAGCTTGCACAAATACAATAAGCAAACGACCGTGCCATTGCCCACATTCCCGCACATGTCTTCAGTTCAAATCAATGAAAATTAGGCCGTTAATACTATTATAAAAAAATGAGAATCAATTCTGTGATGCCAGTAAATGTAAGGTAGACATTTCTGAGGTCTTCGGCATTCGTAAAACAGAGAGAAGTAGTATGTGCCAGACTTTTTCATTCAATAATGTTTGGATAAAACACCAAACCGCAAGGTCGTTATCAACCAAAACTTGTGAATAAGCTTTTCTTAACAATATCTCTTGAACCATGAGTAAACAGGTGCTGGAATCATAAGCACCTTTAGTCAGATATCAATATTATCACATATCACAATGCATCAGAAAAGTGTGTTGCTATGACAACAAGAGAATATAGGAAGCCTATCCCGTATGAAAATTCAACCCAGCTAGTACCTACCTTACAAACCACTTGGCCATGGGAGCCTACCTGATCAGGCAAGCTGAAATGCATAACTGAAGCCAGACACTTGAATCCCTCGGATCAACCATATCATGCCCAGAGGAGCATGTGAACCTCGCATCCTTAGCAGGAGCACCAGTGTTTAACAAAAACAGCGGAACGTTCTTTCTAGAGCAGTTGAATGCACAGAAGGTTCATCAGACATTTGTTCAGATTTTGGTCTCAAATGCAACCACTTTGTTTTTTGAACAAGGTATGATCTTATTTGAAAAGAATGAAACTAGGATTAATGTTTAATTTGCATTAAGCCATGATTAACCATTTCAACCTGGTAGACAGGCCCCATAACCAGGGGAGGGGCGTTGAAGATCTCCCAATTCGGAAATTCCCTAAAATAAATATTGCACTGGAGCGAGCTCAAAAATTAGGGGTATCTTTTTTGTTTAAGTTCAACGTTTCGATTAAACGTCCACTTTTGCCAAATCTCCCCTCCCTTTGCATTATGGGATCAATTCCCCTTTTGAAAGAATTCCCCCTCCCTTAAAAATTCTGGTTACGGGCCTGCTGGTAGTTCTACATCGCACTTGAGTTTTTGACCACCAACCATACTCCAGGAACAATTCTCCCTGACTAACCTTAAGGTCCATGGACATGCTTTAAACATACTTAGAATACCACCAAAATGGGTTTTCATTCATGTATATTGTATCATGTGAATCGCATGAAGCAGTAATGAGACCGTATATTTGATACAAATTGGGCATCAGATCATGTGTTTTGGACAAGCTTTCAAAGGAAATTCCCAAATTAAAGTGATTATCGCGCTGGAAGCGATGACCCGGAAGTGACTCCCGAGTACAACAGCGCGATACGCGTCATGATCGTCATCGTAAATTGACGTGCGCGTGGCCCAGTTTACTCGCATACGTACACAGTCACACACAGTTTTGACTTCTCCGCGAGCGTCGTACGTGTGTCTCATATGCCATAATTGTTCTGATTAATGCCTTAAAATTACGATAATAATGCGCTGTATTGTCCACGGGTGCACCAGCGGTGACGCGACCGACAAGTGAGAATCAGAACAGAATAGCTTTATCATTTTATTAAGTTCCCAGACAAAGAAATCGACAAGAAGAGATACCTGGAGTGGGGTTTGTTCCGGCTACCCGACTTCGTCGCCCCTGTGTTTTCCACCAGTTAAATTTCGAATTTGAATTGAATTAATCATTGTCTAAATAATGATAAATAATAGCTAAAGATCCATGGTTTTTTTTTCGTCGTCATGCAATTGTCAGGAAGTCATGCATGTGTTGCTTCCTATTGGTCCTGCTGTTTAATGCAGGGCACTCTGCTGTGTCACGATTGAGCTTTTTTACAACTTGTTACTCTAACGTCATTAACGGGGTCACATCCAATTCCAGCATCTTGATACGCGTTCGCAAAAAAAGGAGAAGACCTCGTCAGTTTGGGTATATTTTCCTTGAAATTTAACACTTTCCCCGATGTTCACTTTTCAAAGATCTGTGTTGCGATAGATCAGGATACTGTTGAGGTACGAAAATGTAAGAACTTAGGAAATGGTCTTACTCAGCCGTGTCCATGGACCTTTAAAGGGCATCGTTTTTTCTAATCTTTTTTGTTTTTTGAATTTTTCCATCTAACCTGAAACATGATGAACTTATTTGGGATGCCATCACAAAATCATTAACTTGTATTGTAAACCATACGAATCTGCAAGGGTTTTAAGATTTAGTTCTTTTCACACACACATGAGCAGCATTTATGTGTGAGACCAAACAGATGTACAGACTGATGACGATTCTCCACCAGTATTATAAGAGACAGTTTTAACCTGTTTAAACCTTGAACTGTCACCAGATCAACCTACTTTGATGAATATAGTAATTTTAAAGTCTACACAGATACTGTACCTATGAGCAACGCTTCCATACATTCATTTGTTGTAAAGGCACATCCAAATCTCTGAATTGTCCTGTGGCTGTACGTAAAGCAGATTTTAAGAAATTCCTACTCGTATTTGTCATTGAAGCCGGCTTTTGAGCCATTTCCTACACACTGAAAAGAATGCTAAACATGTCCCAACAGGTGTCTGAAAATGAACTGAGATAACGTCTAAATCGTAAAGAATTTGACCCAATACCTTACATGTAACATGTATTTTTGGACAATTGGATTTCAAGTTACATTTTGGATCCTAGCACCTAATTTGTTGTTTATGGTTCACTAATATCCCTAAGAAAAGGCTATTTTCCAAACTCTCAGTTGTTTTCCTGACAGTTGCGTTTTGATGTTATGTACAAATGTTTGTATCACGCTGCCATAGGCCACTGTTTTTATGTCTGTTCATTTTGGACAGAAAACAAATTTACAATTTCTTCAGACATACTTTATTTGCTAGTAGATTTCGCACACAACTATTATTATACCAACTGTTTAGATAACTAAGACTCCTCATTTTTTAAAAATTAAGTCCAGGGGATGAGCTTTGAATCATGATATGCCCCTTTAAACCATTATCGAAAGGAAGAACCAAACAAGCTTTCCCAATGTTTCCTTACTCCTGACGCTAAAGCTATACTTCAGAGATAAAATGTGAAAACTGTGGCAGGTTCTTTATATTTTCAGATGTTTTGGTAAAAAAGAAGCTAAAACAAGCTTAGTGATTTACATTTAAATATTACATTATTTTGGTTTACTTATTGGATCTACACAACTTACTGACTCAGCAATAGATTTTTTACTAGATGCTTTGGCCATACACTTATTAAAGAAATAATAGCACAAGAGGTGCGCCAATTTCACTTTGTCAGATATGCACAGATCATATTGGGTCTAGTAAACTATACCTCAAGGTGTGTTGTATCATAAGGGGATTTTGTAATCAGAATCACTGATCGCCAATTCTAATTTAACAGTGGCCCTGGAAATGTGAAAACTTTCGGGCCGTCTATTATGAAATAGCACCATTTCATTGAAAATTATCCTTACTTGACTTTGCGTGAACTGATGGAACACTTAATGGATGAGCGTAAACACAACGTGACACTACCGCGGCCTTTTATGGCAAAAGGGCGTACTCGAGTTACACCTTTTGCCTTGAAAGTGGTCCGCAAAAACAATGCATTATGGGATAGAACATATTTTTGTAAAAATATTTTTAGCATTACTTAGGCTCAACATTTAAAAAGAAAATTTCCCAAATGCATTGGTTTTGGCAGGGTGGCCCTTTCAGGCAAAAGGGCTTAACTCATTAACGCCCTTTTCCTAAAGGGCCGACCTCATATTACTACTTCATATTAGAAGATGTTTCCAGTGGCTGTTACATGGATATACCTAATTATTCTACATATTCATTGTGGATCAGAGAATGTGGAGCTGTACCATCAAGGTATAATTCAAGCCAATTACAATGTAACTATGGGCAAAATCTCCACATTTTTCAAAATTGGGGCACTCAAAAAAGTGCTATTTGCTTAATATGTGATATCAATCATTGAATGTGTGAATAGTCTTTATTTCACCAGCCAAATACTTGAAGCAGTCTACTAAGTATTTGACTCGCCTAATATATCTTCATCACAAAGGTCCAAACTTGGATTGAATTTCAGTACGTCTAATCTCTGCAAAACCCTTCAAAATGCTTTTAGTTCTTTTTCCTTTCTTGTCTAGCAGTACTAAATGCAACAAAGTAATAATAAAAGTCAGAATATGTCCGACTGATCCGAAGGGTGGTGGAGGATTAATAAACCAAGAACTAACTAGTCGTCCAGTCTTTCTCTTTGCACTATTGGTCTTATTTGAAAGAATCGAGACAAAGTTGTTTCTGAAAAGTGTTTGCTCATGCTACACTCATCAAACTGGACAATGGAAAATGGTGCTTCCTTTATGTTGTTTACGATTATCAAATGATCACCTTCAACACTGCAAAACAAAGCCACCCCGATTGTTACACCCATAAAAGCCAGAACACATATCACACTAGTTCTGTGACCTAACTGACTTCCAGTTATACACCTCATTTGAAACATCATCTATGGTCATAGAACAAGTATGTTCAAAGTCACCAGAACAATCTGCAGCAGGTTACAATTATTAAGCCAAGTGAGTGATATTTTGCAGTCACGATGGGAGTAGATGGTATTGATCAGTTTACTTCATCAGGCGCATTTTACATCTCATCACTTTTTCCCACATTGGTTAACCACCCCAGGTTTTAATCTCTAACACATTGTAGCAACTGCATGTTTTAAAATTAGTGTTAAAAAGAAACACTTCAAAACATACACTGCCAACTTTGCCACAGTAACCAATGCTTAAATATCTAAACATGCTTTTATGATTATTGTTATTCAACAGGTAATTTAAGAATGCAGGTGCAGTTTTAGAATGGGTGTTTAACTTAAGATTATTCAGCAGTCTTACATTAATATCAACGGTAGTTTGATCTATAATGTGGACGATGATAAGGTAATGTAACTTTACTTTTTCAGTTGTACATCATTCATACTATAACAATGCCATGACCAATCTGAACACTAACTATAGTGACATCCAAAGGAAGCTCAGCCTGTCAAAAGATTCACTACTTGAAGACCTCAGACCTCTATTTGGTTCTGACCTATCGATTCATTCTACAGCAGATCTGCAATAGACATGGCAAATAATGCAGCCCAATTTAAACACCTCAAATGACGCACTGCCTTCATTCCAAAATGACCAAAACAAAGTATCTTCTGAATCTGGATATGAAACGATCATCCAAAAATTTTTTCCTGCACTGAATATATTTATGATTTTGAATCATTTTCTACAGCCTGCATACATCATCTGTTTCTACAAAAACTACCATGGTAAAATTGATTAGTACAGAAACAACACACTATAAGTGACAATATTCTTATCTACAAGGACAGAAGAAAGAAGGGGTTCAGATTAACTCGTTATGAAACTGTGCCATGGGAGTTGATTTCTTTGGGTCCATAGTGTCGAACTCAACTTTACCCGTCATAAATTTCTTCATCATATAACACTATAGTCAAGTATCGATTTGAGTGAACACACTTTTAAGTGGAGCGAGAACTGTGTAACAAGGACGAAGTAGGACGAGATTGCAGTTTATGAAACTGTGTCTACACAAATCAACAATTCAACAATTCATTCACATTTCCAATATTTTTTGGCATCATGATTCTTCACTGTGCTTTCTTACCATTTAATTCAAAGTGAGCATACAGACCCATACAAACCACTTTCAGATCAAGTACAGTATTCTAATCAAAGCTAAGTAACTTCCACAAATCCTCCTTTTTTGTGTCATGTGGTCTTTTCAATGTTTTTGCTAACCTCATTTTATTAGATTACCAGGCACCTCGCTCTGATCAATGAGCAACCACATCAGTAATGCCAACCTTGTGAATCTATCAAAAAATCCTGTGCAAAATTCAACAACCTGATTTGTCCCCCTGTTCTAGAAACACAAAAATATAAGAAACTGTCAAAAATGTGAGATGGTAAAGCCAGCTGGCATCTCTGACAGCTTTCCATATATCCTTACCATCACTGCTATCAGCGCACTTGTGCATAATTGAATAGCTAGGGGAGTTACAACAACACCGCCCCAACGTGAGAAATTGTACACACCGTATTGACCGCGGCGTGTTGACAACAAGTGAGATCCATAAGATGGCGTGCTTTTACGCACCATGCCTTGTGTCTTACAAGGTTTTGAGAAAATGATGATAATTTAAGTGATGGCTGCTCATGACTTAAATAGTTATGATACGAGCGCAATGTGTTCAAAGCACACGCTGTCATCAATAGTAGAATGAATAGGTGGAGAGTAATGGTGGAATACACTCAAAGCAATGTACACTAATGCGACAATGTTTACACTGATTTAATGTACCAAAGTAAGTTTCCCTAAGTGAAATAGGATGTGAACTGAACTATTTCGTATTCATCATTTATTTAAATAAGAAGAAACTGTTGCTTAAACTCTATATGTTCATTCGAAATTTCTAAAAAAGGGTTAATTTTAAACCTTAATCTGAGAACATTCCACCAAGGAGGCACATTTGAACATTTTTTTCTCATACGTATGTACCGCTCAGATTTTTAAACATGGAGTTATGTACTAATTTGGGGATTGAAGAGACAATCTACCCAATCCTCAGCCTCAATCCTATCACTTATCCCATCAAAGCTGAGCCATTTTGATTTATTAGAAACCTTGTATTGTTCTGATCTCATCTGCAAAATATTTTGCTAACTTCTTTTCCATTATATACAGGTCTTTCACCTCACTCATGCATAACCTATAACAAAGGTGTTTTAGTTGTAGTATTCGTCATTCAGATCAATTTAATACCCGACCTCAAAGTAGTTGTGCTATTCAAAGAGTGACCCATACTTTTATGCATACATATCCAACATGAATGTCGTTCTTTAGATTTAGAAAGTCTCCAGAAATTTGGAGCGGCCATCATTCCCGGCAAGATGGCCGTTAATCCGAAAGGTGGAAGACCTCTATTGCCTAGAAGCTGAGTTTGTTTACAGGCTCATGTTTACATGCAATTACTGTTCACATGAAAATGGCTAACCTTGAAAAAAATATAAGGCGCCAGTCATACTTCACTGCAATGTACAGTTGCGTGCATTGCTAAACAAAGTACTTATTTCCACTGCAATTCAAGTTCACCACTAATTTTGGTACAGAGAAGTCACTTCATTCTCAAGTAAGATTTTCCTAACTTGGTAATTGAGTTTGTTGCATAGCAAGATTGTCCAACTTTTCAGACACTTTACTGCATTGTGGTTGATGGTGTTTGCTTCGGTGCAATTAGGTAGCATTCTAATCATTTGGTTAGTTATGAGCTTGTTAATGTTAACCAGTTACTTGACCATGCTAGGCAATTTCATGGGCCCACACACACCAAGAATTTGATAGTAAAGATGGCCTGTTGTGAACATACAGCCAGCAATTGTGTGGCCAGACCAGCCGATATCATGAAAAACAGCCTAAGCCGAGACATTATGTCTAGAAATCAAGGGCAGGTTCTGGCCAGAAATTGCATGTCTCCTAGCTGTTAGCAATGGTTCAGTGCACTGCGGCGTAAACAATTGAAACCACTGAAGGAATCTGCTTCACTGCACTAAAACAATGAACCACTGAAGTGAATCGGGCTCCTAAGTAGCCCCCAATCAAGGTAATTAATTTAACTATTTTTCTCTTGCCCAGTAATTAAATGTATTACTCTGCTGAATCCCCTCATCCCTAGCATATTTGGTTGCTAAGGTTAATAACGTTGGTAATTTTATTTTAACTCTATTCACTACCAGCTGTCCAGTAATCATGATATTGCTGTTGAATCCCCATCTCCCTATCATCTGCAGTGGGCCAATTTGGCTTCGGTAGTGTCAATATATAACATTTTTTTAATTGTTATTAAAAAAAAAAAAAAAAAAAAAAAAACATTTTTAATTTCACCATTGTTGCCTTTGGTCCATCACAGGATTGGCCCTATTAAATCAAACTGACATTGTAAAATACTTTAAAAATAACTGAAAAAATTGGATTATTCCTTTGAGGCATTTGAGTCTGGAAAGTTTGGTAAATAATAGTAACAACATTTCCATAATAAATTGTAATGATTATTTAATCCATGCAATGATGAACAGCCTTGAAACCATTGAACATGACAACATCAGATGAAAGTATGCCAAAAGAAATATGAAAACAGCCATCCACAACAATAAAATAAGCTGAGCAAAATCACAGCCTATGCAAGCTGATTAACGATGTCTTCATCTACAAAATAGCAAGATTGACATTCTAGATTTACAGGATCCATTCAGAGATTAATAATTCTTTAGGCAGTTTTTACAATAACAGCTAAGGAGCCTGAGTAAGGTTAGAATGGTGGTCTTAGCATCAGATCTGACAAAATCCTAATGTTGCAGGCAAGTCAAATGTATTTTGGGATGAAAACTCATAAAATTGAATGTTGACTGTGCTTTGTGGCTAATCAATGGATTGAGGCCTGTAAAGACAGTTACATACTATGGTAGTAGAATGTAAACACCGAGGTCTTACCGCCGATTTGATTGCGTTGTAATATAGTCTTATATGATATAGTGTAGCCAATCAGGATGGGGTTTAGAAAAGCTCAAAGTTTGATACAGATATAAGGAGTAATTTCAATGGTTACTGAGAGAGTATATCATGCTTTATCACATAATGAGCCAATCAGAGATACTGTATGAAAGGTGTAGACATGAGCGTGATTCTATTGAAGCTCCTGCATTTTACCGGGAAATCTCTTACCGGGGAAGAGCAAAGGAAAAAGGTGGGATAAGGTCAGTCTATTGGGCACTGTGTACCGGTAAATACTACCGGCTGCTCTCGATCAACTCCACATTAAAACTTTGCCGGCAAAAGTCGTACACTGAGGTCAACGCCAAAGCATGGTGGGTTGATCTTTTTCGACAAAAATAGGCGGGATTTGGATGTAGGATTGAGTCAATTTTGACATTTTACAGTCCAAAATATCGAGGCAAATGAGGGTTAGATGGGTTAAATGTTCGTGAACGTCAGAGAAGGGTTCGAAGGTTCCTGTAGTCTGTACAAGCGGCGAGGAGCGATGTACGTAAGATAGAGGATGGCACCGCCGATCCGCCGAATGCTGGCCCTCATTTCTCTAGTCTACACGTCCACACGTTAGGGCTATCGTCGATCGTAATCACGCGGTACTTATCAATTTTCGCTTTCATCGCTTGCATGGCACTGTCGCGAACGGGAGTGGGTTTCTATTGGCGTTTTACCGGTAAGTGACACGCTCTATTTTCCTTCCCGAGAAAGGAAATTTTGCCGCGGTGGATTTACGGTAATAGTGAGGTGGGGTCAGTTTCTATTGGCACATTTAATCCCTTATCCGTCTCTTTTCCGGTAAATTGGTCCAATAGAACACACATAGGAAGCAAACAGGTGTTGTCAATGTCAAGGTATTGGCAGGTGATTAGGATACTGAGATATAAATGACAATCATACAGTCAACAGTTACAATGAGACATCTTGATGTCTCCTACAAGGTGCTTGTCAAATAAATGAATGTTCAGTTTTGTACTTCCATTATATTAATATTCATTATGGAGTGCCTTAGGCTGGTTACAATACAAGTTAAATCCGAACAAAGTGAAAGGTTTATGGGGAGAAATCCAATTTTTAATATGCTGAGAAACCACAAAGTTTTTGAAAAAAAAACTGCAAGGATGGTATGGATTGCGACACATTCACAAGTGGACACTGTCTGACAAGGATTGAACCGGGTCACGTTGATAAGATATGAGTGGATGGCCACTTCACCAGGTCACCTCAAATCTTGAAAGACCATATTTTAAGTACAAGACATCATTGAAAGACGTCCCATTTTATCCTGTGACTGTATGATTCTATTTAATATCTATGATTGCTATTTAATATATAAGGTTATAATCACTTCCAATGCTTAAAAGGCACTACCAGTGATGCTAAATCAGAAAATCGAAAAAATCATCAAAAATCAGATTTTTGCATGTTTGATAACAGTACAGGATCCCACAATACCCTGCAAATGATATAGCACCAGAAGCCACCTAATAAGGACAAAAATCAGAAATTTTAGTCATTACTGTCCGTAAGGACAATTAATCTAAAAACTATGGTTGTGAGATTAGAAGCAAAGAGCAAGAGCGTTTTCACTGAAAAGAATGTTCTGAAGATAGTCAGATACAGAAACATAACATACATGAGGTATGGTGAACTAAGATTTATCTTGGATAATATAGAACTGTGAAATATCAGGATATGATAGATAGGATACATCTTAAGGTTCCCCATGAAAAATGTCGATGGTACTGATTTGAACAAAGATGTATCCTATAGAGGGATTGATAAAGATTTGAAACTTACAGGATATGATAGCATGAGGATATATCCTTAAGATACACATGCAATCACAAATGTGTTAGGAACATTGAGATGAAAACCATTATCCTTAAAGATTCAGGTCTACAAACCTTTAGTTGTATGGCAAACACGGGGTTGTTATGGATCATTCTTATAACTTAAGTTGAAGTTAAGGAAAGCAGTGTATGATCAGAATGGGGGAGGAGGAGCCAGATAGATATAACATTTTATAATCAAGTCAAATTAGGGTGCATGCACTGATTAACCATTTAAACATTTATCGAGGTATTTCAGTATAAGACTTTTTGAAGCTTAATATACATATGGCAAGTGGGCTTTAAATGAAACTTAAGAATTAAGTTGTGGGTGTTGCAGGCGGCTTACATATAAAAATTAACAACATACTCTAATTATGCAAAACAAATTTTAAGCAGCTATTTCCGAGGGTTATTTCTAAATTTGCACTTCAATGTTTTAGAACAGTATGAGAGGTTCTGAGCTTTACAGAACAACGAAAGTAGAAAAGTCTGCAAAGAATCAAAAGTTCTGGTCTGCAGTCTAATTTTCAAACTTGTTGCAGTCTAAATTTCAAGTGGTTTTTGAGATAGGAAAAAAAAATTGGTTTTATTGTTTCAGAATATACAGGATACATCAAGATGTATACTAAAATGAAGAGTAATGATTTATCCTTCTACTACAGGTATCAATACTTTAAGGGATAGGAGCAGACTATTCTGAATGAATTTCCACATTTACACTAGTTGTTGTAGAACACCTACCAGGCCCTAAAAGGGGGGAAAAAAAGCAAAAACATCATCAACACAAATAAAGATTTCGATTAATTATGATTATCACAATTAGAAACACGTTTACAGTATTTTATGCTTATAAGCACTAATTGGAGAGCTCTTATTTTTAGCTATCACGCAGATCAGGTAAGGTAGTTTAACATTAAGACTGAATAGTGGACAGTTTGCGGACTCGAAGGGCTTAGAGCATGATTTGTGAAAAATCCACTGATATTCCAAAGGCCTTGGAGTGCTTCCATTATACACTGCTCAATTAAATTTAACATATCAAAAAGTCACATCTACTTCTACCCCATCCATCCATTATCAGACTAGAGAATAGGAGGTTCTTTCTTACCAAGTGACACACTCTAGTCTCACTTCTGCAAATGACCTCATTTGACCCCTAAGGAACTTTGACCTCAGATCCTTGTCCACCTACAAGTCATTGTTACCAAAGTTGGATGGAAGAAGTGACATATGACAGATGTTTTATGATCTTCAACCAAAAAACCAGAACAGAGCGATACTACATGCATACATACTCACATAGTACAAACAAAAATCAGTACAGAAATTGTGATTTGTGTCCTCTTCCTGAACCCCACCCAGACAAGACATATAAGGGTATTCTTATTCCTTAGGATACACACGTGGCAGGCAGAAAACAGATCCAAACACAACACAGAAGCAGAAAAATTGTGATGGTCAACAAAACATTAAATTTTTTAAAATTTTACTTTTTTTATCTTTTTAGAAAAAAAAACCTACATTGATAATAAACAGAACTCCCAATGAGACATGAGTATTTTTAATCTCATAAATATATATCCTACCAGACAGTTCAAAAGTATTAAGCTATTTCCAAATGAATTAATCACCCTTTATGGAAGGCACACCCTGACTTGAGTGAATTTGATAAGGGATATTTAAATTCTTTTGAACAGTAATTGCTATATCCTAGAAGAACTCAGTAATCCCATAAGAAATGGCATACACTAAATACCAATTATGCTTTCAAATGGGAATATGGAATTTATTTTGTAGCTCCTTATAGATCATAATAATGGTTACATTCAAAAGATATGAGAGGTGCAATTAAAATGATATGTGCACAATTTCACAAACACAATACCAATACACATTTACAAACCAAGATTTCATTGTTATATTTCCTTTACATTTAATGTTACACAAAATACAGCCATAGAGTTGCAACAGCCATTATTATTAAGGGGAACATACCATGCTTTTATACAAATCTAAATTTTATAATAAATGTGGATAGTTTCAAGTCAAGTACACCATGGAGGGTACCAAACTTCAATATGAATTGTTCTTTTTATTCTAAAAGTTTTTTTAATTAAATGTTCTTAGCTTACAAAAATCGTATTAGCACATTTTGAAAAGGTTTTTTTTTTAGACAGGTTTGTAGGCCAAACAAATTTGCTAAAGGCACTATTTTGGATGGTAAAAGCAGGAACCACCATCTTCCATCACAACAAAATGGGATATTGGTGACAACTACCCCCTTCTCAATGACTTGTAAAAAGTGATGCATCGTTCCTTAAGATCTATATAAATACATAATAAGGCATACCTTTGGTGTTCATAAAACCAGGCGTTTCCACAGCACTGCAGTATCAGTAGCAATAGATTTATCATTATTTCAGTCAAAGCCAGCACCAATGAAATCACGTCTTGACAAAAAACCTCTTAAAGCTAATCATAAGCTAAGTCAAGGGTACCTAGTTGCTCAACTATTCCATCATCTAAATTTACTTCTTTTCCTGGGATTGAACCCCTTAATATCCAATTCTAAACTATGAAGTTGTGATGAACCATTCAGAATTCAACAAAAGAAGATCAAGTCTTTCCCAATGTTTCATTTGCATTCTGTTGCTTTAGTTTACACCACTTTCATTGCGGTACGTATTTATCATCGGAATTTTGTATTTAAGAAATAAAGGGTGCTGCAGTATCATTTATGGGCGAATAATGTGTCCGAGGTCGGAGAAAACTAAATAATGGCAGCGCAGCCGAGCCCATTATTTGAAAGTTTTTCTGGCAGAGGAGGATACATTATGAGTCCAAAATTGACACTGCAAACCCTGTAGTTCTATTTCTATTACCTAAAACAGCTTGATTTAATAACGAAAATGCTTTGGTGACCCATTATTGCGGAATAATGTGCAGTAAACTGCCAATCAGAATGCTCAATTTCAATAATGGGCAGCAAAGGTAATAGAATTTAAAATATTGGTCAATGCCGAAAGTAAATCTTGAAATTGACCGTTTGTCTATTGACTTTTTTAAAGTGTTTTGGTTGTGAGTACAAGTAACAAGGTTTTCGAAATGCATGTACAACATTACCCTGTCTCGCATATGTTTGTCAAAGGATTTTGCAAAATTAAGAAAACACATCAAGCAATTATGAAATAGTGTTAAAGAAATCACATAAATATTGATTATTATTTATTCAAACTGAAGATCCCATTTCAGTATCCACACATTTCAAAAAAAATTGTATACTTTTTCAGAAACTGAAAAACCACAAAACATAATATCATTGTGTTAGATAATAAGTCTTTGGTTTGACCATCTAATTACAACTTTTAATTTCCATCTCAAACTGTTTCGTTCATGAACCTTTCAAAATATGGTCATTTGAAGAAAACATTGAGAGCTTTGAAACTCTTTTAATTCAACCAAACCAAAAAAATTTGGATTATCCATTCAACAGCTTATAAAAACTTTCACTAGCATCATGCCATCTAAAAGCAGGACAAGAGTGTCCAGACTTAATCCCCGCTAGTAAGCAATACTCTGTAATACTATTCTGAACAGCCAAAAAGTAACTTGTTTGAAAAGACAGCAAGGTAATAATGATTTAAGCTGAATTAAGTCAAAATCATTGCAAAAAATCAATTCTGGTTGATTTGAAGTGATGAGTTAAAATTTAATAGGAAGAGGTTTTCTAAAAATGAATCAAATGAGTAATTATGAGTAAGATATCGAACAGAATGATAAAACTCATAAAATAAAAATTATGGATATAAATGCTGAAAAAAAGCTGAGAAATAATGGACTTTAAAATCACACTTGTGAAAGGTACCAAAAGTACATCAATTTCCACTAAATTGTCTACATTCTAGTTTTATAGTTGATTTATTCAGTATATTGTATGAGAATGACTCAACAGTGGGGTCCAAATGGTGCAAAAGTGTGCTTTTAGAGTTAAATATTAAGTTTAAATATTAAACTTTCAAAGAGAAAATTGCATGTTCAAGTGCAGAATAATATAAATCACTTCCCATTATCATCTTAAAACCAACAGAACTGTATTGAGAGATTTGCACTACAATTTTAATTTAATGATTAAAAAAACAAAAAAACTAAAAAATTTAAAACCCACATAAACATATTAATCAACAAGAAAGTAGTATACGGTGCTGGGATTTTATACTGGTGCAAATTCAAATCACTGCAAGAATGTCTTTAAACTAAGAAATTGTTGAAAAATTAAAACCTTTGGTGAAATTTCTCATACAGTATCTTGAAGGAGCTTGGTTTTATCTACGAGTTCAAAGTATCAAGGAATTTATAATCTATTCAAAGAAATATCAATGCACTCGAAATGCCCCAACATATGATGCCAAGTTGTGGATTTTTGTTTTGGTTTTTTCCAGATTGTATCAATAACA
>JAMKCH010069837.1:0-17770 GCA_023653785.1 Ophioderma brevispina
TCGCAAAATCTATTTTTGGCCTTTTAGGGGTTATGGGACTTTTTGGAATGGGAGCGTCAGCCTCCACCGCCCCTATTACCCTGTTTACAAGCCCGATATTGTGCATTATTACCAATTTTAACAGAGCAAGACTGCAAATATATAAACCATGCATTAATTGGTTAATATATTTTGACCAAATTGGGTGTAATTTGACCATTATTATCCAAAGTTTTCAATTTTGGATGTCACTACTGATAAAAGTGAATAAAGGTTTTAAATTGGCAATTGATTATTGAAATTACTGCCTTAATATTTAAATATATGCATACCCAACACAATTTTCCTTGTTTTTATCCATTTTAAGTCATTTTGTTTAACCATTTGGCCATTTCCGGGGGTTACCTTCAAATTCTTCAATCTACAGCTATGGGCAAATAAACTATATACTAGATGGAATAAATACATCACCATGATTTCTACCATATTTGTGTCAATTTTTGCCCCGGATTCCAACATTCAAATTCTTCTTGAATCTACAGCTATATAGTGGGGGAATTAAATAGTACATTTCAATATGAAGTCAAAATAAATAAATCACCATTCTATGATTTTTACCTAATTTGGGTCAATTTTGACCCTTTTTGGTCCTTTCTGGGGTAAAATATAACCCCAGATTCCAACATTCAAATTCGTCTTGAATCTACAGCAATATAGTGGGGAAAAGTAAAAACCATTACATTAATATGAAGTTGGAATCACCATTCTATGATTTTTACCTAATTTGGGTCAATTTTGACCCCTTTTTGGTCCTTTCTGAGGTCAAAATTAGCCCCAGATTCCAACAATCAAATTTTTCTTGAATCTACAGCTATATAATGGGGGGAATTTTATTAGTAATACATTTCAATATGAAGTCCGAATAAATAAATCACCAGTGTATGAGTTTGACCTAATGGGTCAATTTTGACCTTTTTTGGCCATAAAAAATAATGGCACCACTGCTGATTTCTACATCCACCAGGTAGGTGCTGATCAACAATATTGTCCCTAAACCTGGTACCCCATTGGCCTTTTTCTACTCGACCACTACCAATCGAATAACTAGGCCATTTTTTCAAAGTGGCGACGTACTAACAGTCACAGTAGTCTGTGGAAATAGGGTATAACGCATATAAATGGCTTTACTACATTGACGCAATAATCCATTTAAAAATGATTTGAAAATGAGCAAGCAGTTTGGGCGGACTAAATTTGATTAAATTAAATACAAACAGAACTAAGCTGGTACTCATTCCAGGGAGTAGGTTGTCCCAGGTTTCAGGGTGCAATTGATGTTTTTTGGTTTCCTTTAATATGCAGGAACATATTAAAAACATTTGAAATAGGTGTTGCTGTAGGTGCAGCAGTTTCTCCACTTTAGAACTATAAATTCTTGACGATAAACACTCTTATAAAAAATAAATCTTTGATAGACAAAGGACACAAAGAGACATTTTAAGGCATTAATAAGTTGCATCACATTTACTAATTTATATAGATTATACGGTCAATATGGTTTTACTTTGTATTTGGCTACAGAAATGTCTTGCAAGTGAAAAACAAAAAGTAATTTTTATTTGCTCATATTTCAATGTAATACGTAGGCTGAATTCTGTATTTGCACCAATAGAAATTTTACCATTTTTGTATCAAACAAATATCTGTCCTTCAGCTTAATCCTTCCAGATTAGGATATTTTTTGATGGAAAGCTTTACATCTGTGAAGAAAACAGAGCTTTTTTGGAGATATTTCACCTAATGCGGTTTCAAAATCGATTTTACAGGCACTGATTTTTCCACAATTTACCTAATATCGACTAATATTGGACAATGTTTGTGTAAAGTACACATTTATTTTTAAAGATAATTGATATAAGTTTGATGTCTGTTTTTTAAGGTTAGAAACGTGTGTGTGTGTGTGTGTGTTTGTGATATCAAAACAAAGAACATGTGGTCGGGATACATTACCTTTCAATTTTGTTTAAGTATTTCAAGAAATACTGAAGAGCCCAGTTTCATATTTTTCTTAGTACGAACTGCAACTCCCTGGCTGATAAATAAGATGTCACATGCAAGGAAATCAAAATTGTAAAATTCGCAGATTCCGTGTTTCTATATTAAATGGTGCTTTTAATTTCCCCTATTTTTTTACCTGACATGAACTTTCACAAGTACCAAACACAAAATGCAACATGAGGATTTATGTATTTTGTTTTTTACACATTCCTGGAGTTATAATCTAAAAGTAGTTTCCATTAGACTGGGAAAATATTTAATAGAAACATTAGGGAATTAAGAAAACTATAGAGCTTTTTTTCTAAATCATATACCGTTTTGAAACTTTGTGAATATGTACAAGGCCCAATCCTTAATACAGTCAAGTTGTGGAATAATTTGATCTAGGGAATTGATTTAATAGTTATTTTTCTGTAAGACTTAAGACTATCTGAGCTGATGATCTTACCTTCATACCACATTTTATTATGGCACATTCCCTCAATTTTTACTAGGACACGACCTGCTCGATTTGGGCATTGGGGATTTCCAAATGGTAATTTGGGGAACTGCTACATCTCATTTACTATGGTAATCTCTGTTCAATTACATTACAAAATATCATCTTAAACCTTAGTTCAATATAATCTTAGTGATATCATGATAATTTTGGAATAAATTATTGACTTTAAAATCCGTCAGGGTTAGTGGATTGACCCCGCTGCAAAATAGTGTAATTTCCAATAACGGGTCATGTAGATTTAAATATTCGTGACAAGGTCTAGCCTTTAGTCAAGTCTGTGTAACATTTCGATATGCGTAAAAGCGCCCTCCTACCGTTAAGTCTTTGAAAAAGACTAACACTCGGGTTTTTTTTTTTTTTTTTTTTTTTTTTTTTTTTTTTTTTTTTTTTTTTTTTTTTTTTTTTTTTTTTTTTTTTTTTTTTTTTTTTTTTTTTTTGGGGGGGGGGGGGGGTGGTGCGGGGAGTGCGACGCACCCCCCAATGACAAAGGTCCGTTTTATCATGTTTAAGGTCCGCTTTGCCATGTTCAAATTTTCCGCTTGTAAAGCTGTTGTTTGAAGTGTTGTGGTTATCTGATATAGGTCAGTGCACTGGTCAATAGTACTGCATTACGTATTTATTATACTGTTTTGTCAACGGCGATGTTTCATCATTCCACCTCTTACCCCAACCCCCTCCTGTTCAGGGGCAAAAAAAAAATTGGTTTGTCGAAAAATAGGTCCACTTCTGGCAAATCCGCACCCCCCAAATAAAATCCTGGCTAAGGGCCTGTTGGCATGTCCTACCCCCCCCTTTTCGTGTAGAGAAAAATCAGAAAAGATAATTTCTTATTTAATCACATAATACGAACAACGTTATTGGGTGCCAGGCCTCAACCGATATCTTGGGAAAATAAATGGTTAAACCATACTCTTACTTACATTGCAAAATCACAATCTGCTCACATCAATTTCACTCTTTTGTTTTTTATCATTTCTGAGTGAGGCCCTCTGTTGGTAAAGCTGTAATAAGTTAGAGGCTCCTGATTGGCTGACTGTACAACTAAGCCCCGCCTCCCTGTGTATTCCTATGGAACTTTCCGATTCGTTTACAAAAAAAAGATTTTTTTCTAGTAAACAAACTATCAGCCGATCAAATAATTTGTTCAGCAGATTTTAATCTATTCATTGGTATCAACTTTGCCCTGAGTGACAGCTCAGAGCTGGATCAACAAGTGACAGAAGTTGGCAGTGGCTGTGAAAAAAGTAATGTCTCATATATTACTTCTAATATTTTAAAGGTGCATTTCGTGATTCCAACACCTTATGTTTTATTAATTGTTCACTAGATATCCTTGAGAAAGCTTATTCACAACTTTTTAGCTGATTCCGACTTTGCGGTTCTGTGTTATAAGCAAATGCTCGTTTCTCACGGTCCCATAGGCTACTGTGCTATAATTTCTGTCCGTTTACGGACAGAAAATACAAAATTGCCAATTTCGTACAGACACGACTGAATTTGCACGTAAGATTTGGCACACATGGATTACTAATGTTAACGGTTCAGATGATATGAAAATCTCAACTGTTTTTAGGTAAGTCGGGGGGACGAGGCTGTGGATCACGAAATGCCCCTTTAAATTCCAAGGTAATTTACTTAACCACAGAATAATATGATTATTTATGATGAGTTTGACACCAAAATCAGCTTAATTAACACACTAGAAGTCGTAGAAAAAATCTAAGTTATGCGACTTCTCAATTCTGAATTTTGCTTCGTGTGCATGTACTCCTGTACAAACCTATGCAGACTTGCACAACATGGCGTTTTGATACAACATCGCTTTTCGCTTCTGCAGCAGGGGTCAGGGACACTGATATCTATACAATGGATTGGCTACACAACAGTAATTGTATATTAGATGAATGGAGCAACGGGCGGACAACTTGGTCCAAAGAGGTTCTATATAGATAGAGAGGCAAAACGTTACGTAATCTTTAGAAATTCACCGTCTCGCATGTTTTGCCGACCACAAAGAAAACATAGAGTACCAACAATAGAAAGCAATGGCTGCCTCCGCTTCTTCCACATACTGTGGGTGCCGCTTTGCATATACACTAATCGGTAGTGATACAAATTAATGCATGTGTTAGAGGTGGCCAGGTGTAATAATAGTGTACCTGGATCATTGTGCTCAGATACTCTTTTTTCTCATAATGCAATGCGCGCTTAGGTGAAAAGATGTATTTATTGAGGCGGTTTATTTAAATCAAGACGACTGACGTTCATTTCATTCGTTGTGTGGCCATGGATTAGGACAAAATTTAACCACCCAGTAGCACCCAACATCCAACAACTGATATTTTGGCGGGTTGTTTGTATCGAATTGACATTATGTGTGTATACAAGCACCCAAACTAATAAATATTCCGTGCAATATTCAAAATGTCAGCGCCCAGCACGGACGACTGGTTTTGAATGGGCTTCACCCCCTTGACTTGGTCTACAGAACACAATAGCATTCCAGAGACACCTGTTAAACAGAAGTTGTATCCCGGATGCACGTTTTAGAGACATGCCATTCCATACGCGCAAATACAATGAGCTCACTGAATTGGTTGATTCCTGTATCTGTTATGTCCGCTTATCCATAGTTCAAGGGAACAAATTTTTGTAATAAATGACCGGCTCTTACCACCTGCTTGGGCTCTCTTTGGATGACCAATATGGCCGTCATGCCTTAACACTTAAAGAGACACTGGCCCATTTGAAAAATAGTGCCCCTCAAGGAGCTTTCAAAATCGATTATTTTTGCAGTTTTTAAAGCTTTTATATACAATGCCCCTCACCTGAATGATAAGACCAAATCAGCTTCCTTATGGGTACACGGAACGATTTTGTAATTTAACGTCGCCGCGACGCGAACTTCAGCAGACGACAATGGCGTTTAACACAAGAACACGCACCGTATGCCTGTTTCCCACGCTATCACACTGTTTGACCGGTCTATAACCTTTGTGGTTTTAATTCAGGAGTAATAGTCAAAATATTCATGAATATACACATTTGTTTGGATTAACTTTATGGAAAACTTAAAAGTTAGCCTACAATTCCCTGGATATCTTTATCCTCAGATCAATGTCCCTATCCTGTTTTGGGGTATTTTTTTATGTGTAAAATATAATCTCTGTTCTTCCATGGCCTGACTATCATTTGAGAAAATTGAAAAAAATCCATATTTTGTGAAATGCGCCAAGTGCGCTTTAAGTGCCTAAGTTTTTTCACTCACTTTGGTTGCTGGGGGGGGGGGGACACTTTCCCGATGGAATTTTCAAATGAAACTCATACCACCTTTGAGGGGGCATAAGACGAGGCCAAATGTTGCTATATAAGGAGTTCCGTTGAATCCAAACGACCACAGGCATACACCACACCCCCACACACACACACACACGTTTTAATCTTGGTGAGGGAAATGAGGACTCCGATGACAGCGTGACCATTCCGAGTGTTCAGACTGCAAGGGAGCATGGAAGAGGGCCCCACTGCGCTCGGGTCTAACCTGTCCGACCCCGAGTTTTCCCATATTCTAATTCATAAGCACCAGAAATATACTGATTCGCGGTGGCAGCGCGTGTTGCAGCATCAGTAACACACACACACATGTTTCTGCATCGAGTTTATGGGAGAATGAGGAGCGCCGTTACAAGCGTGACGATCGAGTGTTTTTACAGACGCGAAAGGGAGCAGAAATAGGCCTCACTGCGCTCGGTCTAACCTGTCCACTCCGAGTTTTTCCCAAGATCTAATGCCTAATCCCAATAAGATACTGATGCGCGTGGCAGCGCGTTTGGGCATCATCATAACACACAAACACCACCCAGTTTGTGTTAACCAGTCCCTGTTCCTCGTGAACAGACTTTTTTTACCCAGTTTGTTTAACCCACCCTTTTTTTGTCTCGTGAACAATGTTCAACCCAGGGTCAAGCATGTTTTGCAGCATGACCCCGCCCAAAGAGCAACCATGAAACTGCTACAAATTAACCCTCCCTAGCGGTTAAAATGAGAAACATTCACTGTTGCATTATCGTTCGTTTTAAATATAGGCCAGACTGACCACGATGACCACACAATTCAGAAAATTACAACCTCTTACAAATTGGGCTCCTTAAATGAATATCATGTAATATTTGCCCATAGTCACTCATTTTTGCAGAAAAACAATTTCAGGTGTAATACTTCTAGAAGGACACCAACCTAAAAATTATAAATAGTAATGCATTTGCAACACACAAATAAATAATGCTATAACTGTTCACATTTAGCTGAGAAAATATTTAAAATGGTAACGGAATGTTGCAATGACTCAAAGGTTTTGGAGGATCAATTGGTCTATACAACTTTATTACACCAGATTTTTCTCGTTTCTTAACTTTCAAATTTACATATATAGTTTTCCCATCGTTTATAAATTAATGTTACAGTGCTTAAAATATATACCAACCTTGAACGAATTAACTGTTAATGGTAAAATACTCCCAATAAGTGGAAAATCCTAAACATAAATCTAACAATTTTAAGATGGGGGCACTAACGCTTATACCAACAACTTCCCAAAGAAAATAATCATTGTTCCTAAGGCGGTTTTTTTAACATATGCATTAGTAATTATTTAGTTTGCGAATATCCAAGTCACATCAAAGAAAATCAAACTTTCACAATATGTTTTACAATTCCTATTTTTGTAACACGGTTTACTAATGGGTGGTGGTAAACACACCGAGATCAATAGATTAAAGGCAAGAGATAATTCGATGTTTGGTATCAGTTGATGCTTTGGTACCCTTTAATATTCTTCCAACTAACCGGTATGGCGTCACAATGAACGTTCCAAAGTTCATAATGGCAAAATTGGTCATTTCCACAGACCCACATCAGAGTATAAAATAAAAAAAATGAAATTTCATAAAAAAAGGTAGGAATATTGGATTTTCCTGCAGGTTTTTTTGCCCCAAATGATATGGAAATGACTAGTTTTGTAAAAATTATTTTAGAGTCATACCGGACATATTAAAACAAAGTGAAATAATAACTAAGGTAATGCAGTATCATTTATAGGCCGAATAATGTTGCCGCGTGTCGGAAAACTAAATAATGGCGCTCCATATTTTTTACTTCTTCCGAGGAAATACCTTATGAGCCCATAGAGTATACTACAAAACCTTTATTTATCCATTTTTAACTACACAATCTGATTTTATTTTTGTTTGTTTGTTTTGTATAGATTTTTTAAGGTTACATGTTTGTATACTATTGCATGAAAATAGAAGAAGAACATGCATTAGCGCTCATTATTGCAGATTGGCAGTAAAACTGGCCAATCATAATACTGCATTTTCAATAATGGGTAATAGAGTAGAACACGGTGAGGCGGTGCTACCTTCATATTTGTTTTTTCGCCAAAATGAGCAGAAGGATGTGAAATAACATGTAAGACTTAACGAAAGTTTTTACGTTTTGGGCACCGGAAGAAAGTTTACCTGGGTGGTAACTCCTCTCCTTTGGTAATACGAGGGTTAATGTCACTATGTCCCCCTAAAAGTGACAAATTTGGTTTATTTGTACAAATGTTAAAACTACAAAACTTGGATAGTTCTTCTCACGACGCACAGACCGTAGGTTTCAATTAGTAACATAATTAAAACACAAAAATTAAAATGTGAGATAACATAACCAATCCCTCATGAAGAAAGGTAAATTTCGCCGATTGCCTTAAATCTTGACAGACCTATTATCGATTTTGATCACTGAAGTAGCAATTTTTGTCCCAGCGAATACGTATTCGTTCGCAATTTATATGTGTGCTTTGAGATATTTGGACACGCAAAGCTATCGAATACGTATTCGATTGTTTGTGAAACCCGTTTTATACAAATGGGTGTTATTCGACTGCGGCTATTTTGGTTAGGAGATGTAATTTCACTTTTATTTTTGGGTACAATTAAAGAGTACATAAAATGCAACCAGAATCAACTATTAACTCAATTTGATTAAAAAATCAGATTCGACACTATGTCGTGGCCACGACGATATATTTAACACAAACATTACCATTTTGTACATTCTTGTATTTTTTGTGGGGGCAGTCGTATTTGCCATAGGTTTCTATAGGAATGGCACGCAGTCGCTCGATGATGGAATCGCTTCTTTTCAGCACATAAAGGGTTAATTATTTTTTCTGATTATGTAATTAATTTTGTTTCATGCATATGAACATACATAAGCAGAAAAATATTTCTGGCAACAGGGTTTGCTTATTTTTATTTTTAAAATCACGCTCCCGTTGGTGCCTAAGGGGGGGGGGGTCCTAGGGACCCAAGCTAATTATCTCATTAACAGGCGGGAAATTTTAGTAAGTTTTTTTTATGAAAAGAAGCGCATCGATAAGTTGCACAATTACAAAAAAATAGAGTTCGAAAATATTTTTCACGAGTGTGAAATCGCTGAAAACAAATCTTGGGTACTATGGGGGGTCCTTAGGCACTTAAGTGTGGCTTACTGTATTTTGCGAAACGAAACGAAACGAAACCGTTTCGCATTTTAGTATTTTGCGAAACGGTGTCTTAAGGTGGTGTACACCACAAAATGTATGTAACTTTTTTGTAGTGACCATTTAAGATAGTGTTTTTAATAGTGTTGATAACTGAAAATAAACGTTGCATCTGTCACTAACATTGTGACTTGTGTCATTTGTGATTTTTCAAATGCAAACATATAGCTAATTTGTTAATGCAAACTTATTTTTTTATTATTTCCTGCTCACATAGTTGGCGTTGGCAAGAAATGATTATCTACAGGATTAGACTGTACTGGCGTCTATAGTTTGGGTGCAATGAGCCCGTTTCGCATTTTTGTATTTTGCGAAACGGGCGTATAATTTTTCACAGGAAT
This sequence comes from Ophioderma brevispina, assembly GCA_023653785.1. Lineage (NCBI taxonomy): Eukaryota > Metazoa > Echinodermata > Ophiuroidea > Amphilepidida > Ophiodermatidae > Ophioderma > Ophioderma brevispina. The sequence goes on from JAMKCH010069837.1 coordinate 9,470, forward strand.
TAACTTTGGACTATCTTTCTTTGTCATATTATAGAACTTGAGAAAACACATTCCTGTGGTAAAAGGCAAGGTTCACATCCCTATACTTTGGGTGCAGCCAGCCCTAAAGTGTTTTTTTCAAATGTAATCATATAGCTAATTTGTTAATGCAAAATTATTTTTTTATTATTTCTGGCTCATATAGTAGGCGTTGGCAAGAAATGATTATCTGCAGGATTAGAATCCACTGACGTCTATAGTTTGGGTGCAATGAGCCCGTTTCGCATTTTTGTATTTTGCGAAACGGGCGTATAATTTTTCACAGGAATTAAGTTTGCACTATCTTTCTTTGTCATATTATAGAAGATGAGAAAACGCATTCCTGTGGTAAATGGCAAGGTTCGCATCCTTATACTTTGGGTGCAGTGAGCCCTAAAGTATTTTTTTTCAAATGTAATCATATAGCTAATTTGTCAATATAAACTTATTTTTTTATTATTTCCTGCTCACATAGTTGTGCCTGTTGGCAAGAAATGATTATCACATGATTAGACTGTACGTGCGTCTATATTTGGGGTGCAATAGCCCGTTTCGCATTTTTGTATTTTGCGAAACGGGCGTTAATTTTTCACGAATTAACTTTGGACTATGTTTCTTTGTCAATTATAGAACCGGATAAAACGCTGGTCCTGTTGGTAAAGGCAAGGTTCCTCCCTATACTTTGGGTGCAGAGAGCCAGCCCTAAAGTCTGTTTTTTTCAAATGTAATCATATAGCTCATTTGTATTGCACAAATTATTTTTTGTTTATTATTTCTGGCTCATATAGTGGCGTTGGCAAGAAAGGATTATCTGCAGGCATTAAGAATAACGTCTCTAGTTTTGGGTGCAATGAGGCCGTTTCGCATTTTTGTATTTTGCGAACGGGTCGTATAATTTTTACAGGAATGAGTTTGCACTATCGTCTTCGTCCATATTATAGAACTTGAGCAAACACATTCCTGTGGTAAAAGGCAATGTTCCACATCCCTAATAAACTTTGGGGTGCAGTGAGCCCTAAGTGATTTTTTCAAAGTAATCATATACTAATTGTTTAATGCAAAATTATTTTTTTTTTTATTTCTGGCTCATTTAGTAGGCGTTGGCAAGAATTATTACCTGCCGATTATAATCCACTGACTCTATAGTTTGGGTGCCAATGAGCCCCGTTTCGGCATTTTTGTATTTTGCGAAAGCGGGGATAATTTTTCACAGGAATTAAGTTTGGCACTTCTTTCTTTGTCATATTATAGCAAGATGAGAAAACGCATTCCTGTGGTAAATGGCAATTTTCCGCATACCTTAACTTTGGGTGGCGTGAGCCCTAAAGTAATTTTTTTTCAAATGTAATCATATAGCTAATTTGTCATATAAACTTATTTTTTTAATTATTTCGGGTTCTCATATGGTAGGCGTTGGCAAGAAATGATTATCTGCAGGGTTAGACTCCACTGACGTCTATAGTTTGGATGCAATGAGCCCGTTTCGCATTTTTGTATTTTGCTAAACGGGCGTATAATTTTTGGCGCTTCCAAACCCGGGGGCATTCGGTGACAGAGGACTCAAACAAATAGGGGTATTTGGGTGAGAGACAACCAAAATACCCCAAAATAGGTTTTTTTCGGGTGACAAATTAACGCAACATCTTCCAAACTGCGGTTGTTGTAGAAAATTTGCAAATATTCACCAAAAATAGAGGTGTTTGGGTGAAATTTTCAAAATACAAGGGGTCTTTTGGGTAACAGCGGTGCTGAAAATTGGAGTCTTAACTCTTTGCGTGCGGTAAAAAAGGCGAGTATACTCACTTCAAGATGAATTGTTGTATTTTTGTCTTTTCTTGGTTATAAGCATGTCCAAATTATTTATTTTCATGAGGCGTAAAATGCATTTAAATGAGTCCAAAGAAGACTGCCTTTGTTTTTCGGTTTTTTTTTCAATGGCATCCCAATGACCTACACATATTAGGAAAGCCATCTCAATGCCACTACTGACTTCGCGTTATAACTTATACAGATTTGCCCAGCTTGGCCAAATAGTTAACAGCCTTACATACCCGACACCTCCAAGAAATGGGAGTGTCCCCCCGTATATTAGTTTTACCAGCATATGGTGCATCTCATGTCCCTCATGTCAATCAACTTTCTTGTCCCTATAGTCTTAAAGTTTGCAACTTTTCAAAATAATAACCTCTACCAAATGAAAATTTATTCGGATGTCGGCCGGCAAGGGTAAGCCTCAGAATTTCGAAATATTATTTTTTGTGTAATAATGAAAAATAGTCAACTAAACTAAAGTAGTAACCTAAAATGGCACCATTCCGAAATTTGAGATGATCGATCTTTCGTTTTGATGCAGTAACATTTTATGTGTAGTATTAATACGTCCCATAGGATACTGTGTAGGCTATAACAAAAATTCCTAATCCGGAATTTTATAACAAAGTTGTGATTTTCTATATGATGGACATCGATTTAAGCTTATGCAATTTCACACATTGATTATATGGGACAAGCACTATGTACATGCAAAAAACCGATTTTTTGTTGGAAATAGGGGAGCCCTCATCATGAAATCTCTGAGTCATCCTTTAAGTTTTGTACACGAATCCCTGAAGGTATGTTTGTTTGCTTGGTTTTTTTTCCCAAAGACACAAAAAATGGCATGATTGGTCAAAAATTCTGCGTTATGTAGCCTACTTCAGATGTTTGTGCAAATAGTTTTCCAAGAAGTACCAACAAAGTCGTCCTCATTAGCATGGCAGGCAATACACAATAGCCAAATACCGACTATAACTAGAGGGGTCAAGCTAGAACAGCGACCTATATGCCAAAATTGTGGTTCCTTCTTTCATGTAACACAACAGGAATTACCTACATGAAATCTTCTATAAGAGGATCAAAGGATTGCCAGGAAGTATTGTACATCTTTATTCCGTAAAAGATCTTACTCTAGTTAAACTCATGAATATCTTACACCAGGACACACCAAATTGTCGGTGGTGTAGCCACTGTGTCACCTCTTCCTGCAGTGATCGCTTCTGTTCAATGACCGGCCCTATTTCAGTGATCGCTCCCGTTTACACAGCAAGCGGGACACCGCGCGAAGCGCGGGCCTCCCACTAGTTTAACATAAGGCTGGCACTTTTTGAACCTCTTTCAATTTATGCCAATATGGGAAAGCCGGTTGCATTTCTTTTCAATAGTGATAACTCTTTGTAAGTAAAGTATTGACATGTTATGTAAGCATGGAATTCGGTCAATATAGTGTATAAGAATGATAATAATGATGTGATCGCTCCTCTATCCAACCCAGTGCTTGAATCTCAGTTGGTTAGAGCGCCGTGCTAGTAATACTGATGTTGCCATTTGCCAGGCGCACATGTTTTGGATTTTCGCCGCCATTTTGGAATCAAGTTTGGTTGTGTTGTATTTTAAGGTGATGTGATTCTAGCTTTAATGCACATGTTCAATAACAACCGTAGGGAATCATTACAAGATCAAGAAAAAAAACATTCATTTCCTGTAAATCAAATGATATGCTTCAAATTTGGCCGCCATTTTGGATTTTCTGCCATTTTGATCACTTTGTCTAATGTAAACAATGATTACCATGGAGTCTCTATCGGGGTATTTCTGTTCTAAATGGCATGAAACACAGTCAAATTGAGTATTGATCAATAATAACATGAGCCGAAAACGTGACATGTTAACAGTGGCGGCCATTTTGAATTTGGCCGCCATCTTGGAAGGAAATATGGCCCTAGACCAGATTTATTCGATCGATCAATAGCTACATCTGTGGCCAATTTGGTACTTATCACCCACAATGCACATAGGTTTGATATCTTGCACCAGTCTGCATGACTATATAGGGATTGAATCCTTTCATTTCCACAGGAATGCGTTTTCTCATGTTCTATAATTATGACAAGAAAGATAGTGGCAAACTTAATTCCTGTGAAAATTACACCGTTGTTTCGCACACCCAAAATGGAAACTGGCTCATTGCACCCAAACTAAATGTCAGTGGACTCTAATCTGCAGATAATCATTGCTTGGCAACGCCACTATATTAGCCATAAATAATAAAAAATAAGTTGTCATTGACAGATTAGCTATATAGATTACATTTGAAAAATCGCTTTAGAGGCTCACTGCACCCAAAGTCTAGGGATGTGACCTTTCCATTTACCACAGGAATGCGTTTTCTCGTGTTCTATAATATGACAAAGAAGATAGTGCAAACTAATTTCTGTGAAAAATTATACGCCCGTTTCGCAAAATACAAAATGCGAAACGGGTCCATGCACCCAAGCATAAACGTTTCGTGGATTCTAATCCTGCATATAATCATTTCTTTGCCAACGCCTACATATGAGCCAGAAATATAAAAAATAATTTTGGCATTAACAAATTAGCTAAATGAGGCCAGAAAAAAAATGGTTTGTCTGCAAAGCTGACGCGCGCGTTTGTAAATTTCGCCGAAAATTGAAAAAAAGTTATCGAACTTTTTTTTATTTTTTTTTCAAAAAAAAAAAAAAAAAAAAGTCATGAACTCCAAATTTTTGTTGAAAACTGGAATTGTGAAAATGCACGATCACGCAATCTGCGACTCTCGGCGGTGTGAACTGACTATTTTTACGTTGACGTGAGTGCATAGATGATACTTACTGGGCACCAGCGTGCGAAGTGAAAACACTCCACCACCAAATAAATGGCAATATAAGTGGTGTTTAGCGTCGCATATCGCAAAACCAAATTGATGACCCCCATGCATTAAATTACATATTAAAGTTTATCGATGTGCAAACCATTGATATATGATTCCTAGCAAAATCTTGCCGCTTCACTTCAAAATCGCGCATTCAACACAGGTATATTTACGCGTATTTCAATGCGGCACTTTATTACTGGTGTGCGGGGTCATAGGTCAATTGCAACGTCGCGTATATACATGGGCTTCGGAAAGTAACGATGGATACAGGTATTCTCAAAGTTAAAGTTCAATCTGCAACTATAAACAAATGGATCTTCCACAAAACTGATAGAACAAAACTCTTAAAGGTGCAACGAGAGATTTCGCATATCAGGTGTCCCAAAAAAAATCGAAAGTTCTGATTTTGCCCTGCTGTAAAGCTTTCCATCAAAAATATCCCTTATCTGAAAGGATTAAGCTGAGAGAGTTCTTTAGTACAAAAATTGTAAAATTTCAATTGATAGGAGCAAAAATACGAAAATTAGCTGATGTGTTCCATTGAACATAAAAGCAAATCAAAATCACCCTTTTCTCTCTTTAAGTATTTCTGTAGCATCATTCAAAGGTAGAAATCATTGCGGGTCTAATCTTTTAGAATTATATTATGACACAATATTGCGTGCCTCAAAATCTCTCGTTGCACCTTTAAAAGATATGGCAATGGAAACTTGTTTGGGGGAAATCCATGTGTGGATCTGAGGCAGGAAATCGCTGATGTTGATACTGCCATGACTGCAGAATTCGATACCATGGTGGATGTACAAGCACGGGTGAAAGTTGACGATCAGTGGGTGCATGCACATTGATATTTTATTGCCGAGCACAAAGAGTTGAAAATTAAAAAAAAAAAAAAAAAATACCGCATACCGCATTACTTTTCAAGCCACTCATCAGCTTTGAGACCAAACTATTTTTTTTTGGCCTGATTACATTTGAAAAATCACTTTAGGGCTCACTGCACCCAAAGTATAGGTATGTGAACCTTGCCATTTACCACAGGAATGCGTTTTCTCACGTTCTATAATAGGACAAAGATAGTGCAAACTTAATTCCTGTGAAAAATTATACGCCCGTTTCGCAAAATACAAAAATGCGAAACGGGCTCATTGCACCCAAACTATAAACGTTAGTGGATTCTAATCCTGCAGATAATCATTTCTTGCCAACGCCTACTATATGAGCCAGAAATAATAAAAAAATAAGTTGCCTTAACAAATTAGCTTATGATTAAATTTGAAAAAATCACTTTAGGGCTCACTGCACCCAAAGTATAGGGATGTGAACCTTGCCATTTACCACGGGAATGCGTTTTCTCGTGTTCTATAATATGACGAAAAAAGATAGTGCAAACTTAATTCCTGTGAAAAATTATACGCCCGTTTCGCAAAATACAAAAATGCGAAACGGGCTCATTGCACCCAAACTATAAATGTCAGTGGACTATTCTAATCCTGAAGATAATCATTCTGCCAACGCCTATATATGAGCCAGAAATTAATAAAAAATAATTTGCAATTAACAAATTAGCTGTATGATTACATTTGAAAAAATCACTTAGGGCTCACTGCACCCAAAGCATAGGTCTGTGATCTTCCATTACCACCGGAATGCGTTTTCTCATGTTATATAATATGATAAAGAAAAGAAGGGCAACTTAAATTCCTGTGAAAAATTATACGCCAGTTTCGCAAAATACAAAAATGCGAAACTGGCGCATTGCACCAAAAATATATGTCAGTTGACTCTGACCTGCAGTAATCATTGCTTGACCAACGCCAAATATGAGCCAGAAATAATAAAAATAAATAAGTTTGCATTGGACAGTTAGCTATATGAGTGTTACAGCCCCAAGCATTAGCAATGATTTATTCACTTGAGCACGATTAAGTCTAAATTAACACATAAAAATATATTAACTTTAGTCTAAGTAATACAAATATGGGATATACCTGGATTGTGTGCATAATGGTGGTATGTTGCAATTAGAATTCAAGAGGACCGCGGAGAATGTTCTGGAATTTACTTGAGACTAGGGAGATCGACTAGCCTAAATCAAGGTGCAGTGTCTGGCTTAGATGGCGCCCTACTGTATCTACAGCACAGTGCTGTGTGTGGGTGATGGCCTATCGAACATTCTAATATGGGACATTGGGCTGAATCCAGATTATGATGTAATGGACTCTATTTAGCACATGGCCTCATTAGAGAGGACCAGATCTTCTGTATTGTTTGAGGGAGGATTTATAAAGCACTGGTGAAGAGAAGATGGGGAGAGATCACAACATATTACATCCAAGGAGAGTTTTCATAACATCGTGCTCCACGTTATTAGCAGAGTTTTCCAAGTGAAAGTGACAGTAATCACAGTCTAGTACTCAATCTCCCATATAGTGGACATTGCATAGTAGTCTCAGCTCAGCAGTTTCGTCGATGTGTAGCCGGGTTAGGGTTGTATTCCGTGGCCTATGGTGATCCAAGGATAAAACAAGTACAGCACTTGCGACTTTATATTTAATCGACCTCCGAGCTTCGGGAGTCATTAGGAGTGGTTTTCTTCAGTAAGGACAAGCGTCCTGGACACGTCCCATATTGAAATTGGAGTTTTGACGCGGAATATTCGCCAGCTCTTTGCAAGTCGGCATCTTTATGTAATCTTGCTGCAGCCCGCGTCGCGGCAAACAAAGGTAGTCAAGTTTAGTAGTTCATTAATTACCAACTTAGATAGATATCTTTGATTATTGATACCAATCGATGTTTGAATGAGATTGATTTAAACACACAATTAAAATAAATCCTTTGTTCTAAAATTTGTAATCAAGTTCACACTGTATTGTCTAGTTATTCCGTAGTTTTGAGGTGGTTTGGCCTTGGTCAAGGTGACCGTAACAAAATTGGGGGCTCGAGTCCGGGACATACACTTTAAAAAATATAGTTAAAACATTACGAACAAATTTGATTGTGTGTTTAATTTGATATCGGTGGCCATATATTGTTATTTGGGAAGGAAGTGTTTATACAATATGGCATTTACCGCAGAAGAGTGTTAAAGATGTTACGTGGGAGAAGTTTGATATGCTCAAAAAGCCAGATTTAATGGAAGTGGCCAAGATATGGGATGGAAGTCAGGCATTCCATGGAGAAAGCAGATATTAAAAAAACAGTTAAAACCGTCTTGTTGAGGAAGATATTCTAGATGAGGGATGTTTGGAAAACAGTGGAAATTCAGGAGAGTCAGATAGTGCTCTGAAAATGAAGCAGATGGAAATGCAAAGGCAAAGAGAAATGGCCCAAATAGAATGGCAAGAGAAAGAAAGACAAACAAAGGAAACGGAAAAGGGGGGAAAGACAAATTACAATTAAAGAAGGAAAAAAACTTGAATTAGAAAAGGCCACTAAAACACAGGAATAGAAGCCAAATTACAAATGGAACAAAAAGAAAAAGAGGACAGGCTAAAAATGGAACAACAAAGGAAAAAGAAGATAGGTGACAACTGGAGGAAAGAATGAAGTGCAGAAATTGAAGCCAACAC
>JAMKCH010069841.1:0-14741 GCA_023653785.1 Ophioderma brevispina
GTACTACTGGGAGGTGCATGTGACAATTTCTGTGTTGAAAACACAGGACATGGGGAAACCAAAACAAAAACTAACTTTGGTGAAAATTCATGATACAGTACAAACAATATGAACCGCATGAAGTGACTAATAACCAATCGGCTAAATAATATCAACAATAAGAGAAATTTAGTTTACAAAAGTTTTAACAAGGCGAACTGTATTTACGCGATGCGTAAAATATTGTCCCCGAGACCGAATATCGCGATCCCTAAGTGACAACTCAAACGACACAGTCCACCCTAATTTGGCCATCACTAGCTGAAAATTCATCATGCAAATCCTGAAAAATCACTAAATTTAGTAAAAAATATGATGGAATTTACTCAATTTGGCAACACTAATTTTTTGAAAAATCATGTGACCACTTTTAAATTGGACCCATACGGGGTCTGGAAACGCAGGCGAAACATTGAATTTGAGTATTGTCACATTTTCCAAGAAATGTAAATAACAGTCTGGCAACCCAAAGCAATGACCCACATGTAACATCCAGAATCAACAAAATTGCCCAAAATCTAATCCAGGGTTGAGAACTCCTCAGCCCGCTCCTTCCACCACGTGACATCATTATAAGCATTACAGAAAAACTCAGAAAACTTGTAAACCAGACTTGTGGGGAAAAATGTCATCAATTATAAATTAGCGTATTAATTAGCATATTTTACCACCAAAAATCTAATCAGGTTGAGAACTCATCAACCTGCTTATTTCCACCAAGTCATCATCGTGCCCTTACGGAACTACCAGATAAATTGACCACAATGTGACAATTTTCTGTGCAATATTGACCTTTTTCAATTGACTTTTTTCCCCTACCCCTGACAGACCCGGGGAGGACCTTGGGGACGAATTACATGGTGAGTAGGGGGTCTCCCCTCTTACAATATACCAAAGTTTGGCTACTCTAGCTGATCCAGAAAAAAAGATAGCCTAATGTTCCAGGGTAAACATGTTATCACGGACATACGGACCTACATACGGACGGTACTTCATACGGACGGACATACGGCACGGACATAAGGACGGAGCCCCATTTATAGTCCCTCCCGAACTTCGTTCTGCGGGGACAATAATCTCAATGGTAGTGTCCCCTGTGCCTTTTGGTGCTACATCACTAATTTGAACTTCCTCAGTGAAAACTTACAGTTTATCTTTGCTTTCCATACTTTGTCTTCTACCACTCCAATTAGGAGACCCCTGATGCCATGACTGCAATCCTCCAGGTTCAACTTGTTTTAAATGCTGTTGCAGCTGGGGGTGGTGTCTTTGATGTTGTTGGTTGATTTGTTGCATGTTCCATTGCTGAATTTGTTGGTTTACTTCTTCCTTTGTCTATCAAACCTATTGATTTGTTCTTGTAATGAGGAGCCGCTGCTTGAAGTGGTACTTTGAGCAGATCGTGGAGCATTTACAAACCTATTGACAATGCAGTGAGAAAATATAGCTTGTTGGGAGCAAGAAGTGCTTTCATCCAAAACGTGCTTGCACATCCCCCCTGGTATATTTGTAAAGCATGTCTTGGTGACAAACAAAATCAAAAACATTCCCTTAGAAACTTGATAAATATAATCTTAAAATTGTTTTAACAAATCCTGTTACAGGCCAAATAAAAAGATTTGGGTACAGTATTTTCAAAATGCATTATTTTCAAACAACATGAAATCAATTTCCAAATGATATATTCAAAGGACAATTCTCTGTCTAGTTATATTTGCCATTTCTGATAATTTAGTATGGTGCCTAGTTATGAAGTAAAGCTTCTTATACAAGTGAGTCAGTCGGGGGGGTAGGACACGACATGCTCGATTTGGGCATTGGGGATTTCCAAACGGTAATTTGGGGAACTATTACGTGCATTTACTATGGCAGTCTCAGTCTCAGTTACACTACAAAATCTCATCTTATACCTTAATTCGATACATCTTAGTAATATCATGATAATTCAAGAATAAATTATTGACATCAAAAATCCGTCGGGGTTAGTGGATTAACCCAGCTGCAAAATAGTGTAATTTCCAATAACAATCATTTAGATTTAAATATTCGTGACCAGACCTAGTCTTTAGTCAAGTCTGTGTGTAACCGTTCAATATGCGTAAGAGCGCCCTCCTACCGGTAAGTCTTTGTTCAGACTAGCACTCGGAAGTTGGTGCCGTTTTGAATTTTCTGTTGCTGTTAGGATGGCATGTCCTACCCCCCCTGGAGTCAGTGAAGCAATCACTCTCCAGAGGGCATTCTTCCCTCTTGCAGCAGTTGCAGTTTCTTGAGGATAGTGCAATCTTTAAAGGTGCAACGAGAGATTTTGAGGCACCCAAACATTGCGTCACAACAGTAATTTCACATAGATTAGACACTCAATAGACTTCCTACCCCGTATTTGGCTACAGAAATGTCTTAAAAGACAGAAAAAAGTGATTTTGATTTGCTTATATTTTAATATAAAAACATAGGCTGAATTTTGTATTTGCTCCTATACAAAATTAGAAATTTCACAATTTTTTGACCAAAGAAACATTTCTCAGCTTATTCAGATGGGGATATTTTTTTTATGGAAAGCTTTACATCAGGGCAAAAATCAGTACTTCTATTTTTTATGGACGCCTGATATGTGAAATCTCTTGTTGCAACTTTAAGTTGTTTCTTTGGAAGCGCAGATTTGTTATGTGAGTTGATGGTTTCAAGAGCCAAACAGAAATTCAGATGAAGAAATTAGATGTTCTTCTTCAATGAAAGAAAATATTAATTTGGAATAAATAGCATTGACAGATTTGTTATGTGAGTTGATGATGGTTTCAAGTGCCTACCAAAATTTAGATCAAGAAATTAGATGTTCTTCAGTGAAAGAAAATATTAATTTGGAATAAATAGCATTAACAGAGAGACTACAAAAATGTAATTTTGTTGGTATACTTCCTGCATATCACTTATCATTCTTACCTGTTTACTGATTCTTGTAATACTGTTTGTGCATCAGCTGAACCAAGCTGAGCCCTGGCTAGGTACTGAATCATCTTCTCATAATTGACCATATCTGAATTGTCATTTTTGGTAAAATTGGAGAAGAGAAGTCTTAGCATGTTTGTATCCAATGGCAGGTGGTACCTGAAATAAAACAAATACATGATGTCACTTATAATGTAACTAGATAAATCAACAAATTATGAAAAGATAATTGATCTTTGGTCAATATTTACTAAAGCACTTGAAGCAATGACATACAATAGAACAGGAGCAGAATATCATAGGGGCCTTATTTAAGGAGTTTGTTTACCCCCACTACAGAAAAGGTTTGACACCTTTGGTAGTTAGTATGGACCCTCTATATCAATGCTAGGTAGGTAGTACTCTCAAATTGTGGTATGACTTTTTAATAGGGGCCAATTTTAAGGTTACACAGGGGTCAAACTTTTAAAATGCTCCAATCAAGTTGAAATGTATGTCATATTGTCAAAGAAGGTAAATTCCAATTAGATTATGTTGCCATATGACATATTTTATAACAAAGCATGATAATATTTAATAATATTTATACAATGAAATACTAACCTAAGTGCCACCATGTTGGCCTGGGCTTCACTCACATATCCACTGAGTTTATTATCATACTGTGCCATGTCCTTATACATATCCTTAAACAGACCTGCATCATAGCCTTCAAGGGCTTCTCTTAACTGATCAGTGAGGTTGGCTTCTGGCTGGTTGAGTTGTGCTATTTTATGTGATGATACATTAGACAATGATTTGAAATTGTCAATTATATTGTTATTGGTGAGTGGACTAGGTGAGCAACTGTTGCCAGAATGACTGCTTATCGGTGGGAGTACTCTGCGGAAAGATAAAGCAATTATAGCTATTAGTGACTCGAGCTGTAATTAAACTGAGTACCCTGTGTTTGAAAATAACTGAAATCAAGCATTCTCTTAATCAAGGATGAATGGAAGGCAAAATGGCAATACTTTTACATCATTGTCGGAACAAATTCCAGTGCAATGTATCAATAAAAAGTAACATCTCCCAAAAATCAATACCAAAATAATTTTTCATTCAAATATTCAAAATATATATATTTTTACATTCAAACCAATTTTGTGACAAGTCGACACATTTGCCGACGAATGCCTAAGTTTGCCGACAAATTTTGTAAATGCCTGCAAGGAATCAAAGTGTCATCCATTCGTTTATGTCATAGTGTATCGACAAATAAGAGAAAAGATACTCTTCCCGAATTTCAATCAATTGGAATTGGTGTTAGATGAATAGATAGCCAAAACTCTCTTCTTTATTAGGTCACGTGCCCTAGGGGTTCATACCAAAACAAGCGGTTCTCGAACCACAAATGTCAGCTGCTTTCGTGGTCCACCTTTCCTTCACTCTTATTTATAACCTGACCTCAGAGGACCTTTGACCTTTGCAATTGACCCTTGACCTTACTATGATATGAATGCTCCCTGTTGCTTGTATGGCCCAAGTTTAGTTGCAATTGGACTTCAACCTTTCTAAAAAATGCCAATTTGATGTTTTCGCCCATTTCATAACTTGACCTTTGACCTTGATATGTGAACCATGACCACATCATATAAAGGTCACCAAGGGGCATGTATGTCTCAAGTTCTGGAGCAAATTTGACTTTTTCTTCTTGAATGAGGCCAATTTGATGTTTTAGCCCATTTTATAACTTTACCTCATGACCTTTGATCTCATTATCTTATGAAAGTTCCCAAGGGGCATGTATGCTCCAAGTTCTGTAGCATTTAGATTTTTACTTCTCGAATGAGGCCAATTTGATGTTTTCAGCCCATTTACAACTTGACCTCAAATGACCTTTGAATTTGGTATGTGACCCTTAACCACCTTATCATATGAAGGTTCCCAAGGGGCAATCTATGACCCAATTTCTGTAGCAATTGGACTTTTACTTCTCAAATGAGAAACTTTATTCTAAACTTTAACTGAAACAACCTTTGAAAACACGGAGACACGGTCAGATTAAGGACTGGTAAGTGTCGCCTCCTGTTTTGTCAGATGGGTCAGGTTACGGAAACTCCCGGCTAGCAGCATTGAAACAGTTCAGGCACAGACAGCTTGAATGCTATTCAGATCAGGTTTTCTTTGAGGGCCTGCTACTGGTATCCTGGTAACCAGTACTACCTGTCCCAGGGCCAGGTTGTCAGCAGCTAAAAGCTTTCACCCATCAGGTTTCTAAGCAAATCTGATGGAGGGTAGCTGGTTACCCTGGTAGAAACCTACAAGGGTGTCAGCTCTGAAGAGCCAACGACGGCCATCCAGCACATTGACGTCAGGAAGGCCTCCGGTCAATTATCTTTTGCTCCAATAAATCCTCACACAGCAGTACTGCTGTGAATGTGATGTGAATCCAGCCACCCCAGTTGACAGGGACAAATTCGGATTTAAAACTTTGGTTTTACTAATACTACTACTACTACAGATCTAAGGTACAAGAAGATATCCAGCAATACTTACTTGTGTGATCCTGGAAGGTCTTTTCCTCTATTGTCATGAATATGTGAGTTACTCTTATCTGCTGGGGCTGTTGTAGGGTACAGATTTCTTGCATTTTCCATCTAAAATGATAATAACAATATCATTAGATAATGGTGATAACAATAAATACACAACAACAGCAATAATGTTAATAAATAATGATTTCAAATACACCTATAAAATCATTACAGCCTATTTGAGGTATTAACAAAACCTGTCCAGCAAACAGAATGAATTGAAATTTAGTCTTCATTTGTATGCCACCAACATTGGTAATTGGCAAGTATGTAACATGGGGGGTCAATAAAACCCACAAAAAAACAAAAACAAATCCATCACATGACCATGCTGGGAAAAAGGTGGGAATTCGGGAATGTCATTCCCAGGAAAAGTTTATTGCTCGCGAAAAATCATGATCAAACAGTGAAAAAATCCAAGATAGAAAAAGAGACGAGAAAAAGAGAACAGAGAGGAAGAGAAAATGAAAGGGGAAAAATTATAGTTAAGAAAGACAATACAATTCACCAAAATCCCAGTATCATCCATATGGTACCATGGTTACTAACTTGTCGTTTTGGAAACATGCACGGGCCAAGCATGCCGACCGGGGGGGCAGTCTTCATAGACAAGGGGGTATCATCCGTGTCCAAGAATTCATGTAAAAAGGGTGTTTTTTTAAGGATCAGGCACGTTACGTACGTAACGTGAAAAGGGTCTAAAAATCACCAAAAATCAAGAAAAAGGGTATATTTTCTAAATGAGGACTTACGCATTTCGGGTCCATATTTATTTCAGCATAAAAAAATATAAAAAGTCCTTTCCGGAAGTCTGTATTTGCCTTTAAACCTGGGCTTTCAAATCCCTAATTTTCAAAAAATTTCCATGCTACGCGCGGTAAAGGAATCATATACACCTAATTTTTGTGATTGCCTGATCGTCGCTATACCAATATTGTTCGATATACCTTTACGCATAAAACGGTAAAATTTTAGCAATTAAAACTCATAATTTATTTCAATGTCAGTCAATTCTAGACTTATTATTTTCTTAAAATAACTCTTGGGACTTAATTTGGGTGCAGAATTGCGGGGATTCGGCAATTTTCAGGGCTAGGGAAAATGCTGATTTATCGCTGCGCTGCAAATGCGAAAATCAGTGCTCAAAATAACGTTTCCTAAAGGCAGATTCTCCCAGATCCTATAGACTCATAGAAAATGTCTTGAAAACAATAGAACTACAAGGATTTCCGCTACCCACCCCGTGCCGCTTAAGATCTCTCCATGAGCACCTTCTTACATTTCCTGAGTAATTCAAATAAAACCATACTAATATATTATTTTACTGTTTATCTCGCCGATCTAGGTATACCAAAGGTAACCACTTACAAATATCAAATTGTTTCTATCAAATTTGAATGAGCGAATGTTTTCTCGGAAAGCAAACATAATAATTGCTAGGGTTCCGTGCTTCGGGCGAGAGGGGGATACCCCCCTCCTGCCACTGCATATCTGGAATTCTCTATGGCACAAATTATTCAAAAACAAGATTATGTTTTATAAATCATTTAAAATTGAAGCCTGATTTCTTTCCAATGTTGACTGAAAAAAATATGCGATTTCCTTTGAGAAGTGGAATGCCCAAATTACCATAATAACACCCCCTAAAAAAGAGAAATGTCCGACCAGTGACCCCAGGTAACACCTGTCGACCTTGTCGTCCTCAATCCGTTTGGCTCAAAACCCAAACGGCCGCGTGAAAAAATCATGCTGTGGGGCGGGGCCGGAAGCGGGAAGTCCACATTGGAAAGGAAATAAGATTCGGTTAAATGATTTATAAAACATAATGTGTTTTTGAAATTAAATATTACACTGAAATGATTTCCTTTACACCAATGTTGACTGAAATATATGCAGTAACCCCCGTGAATGAATAATTTCAATCAAAAATCAGGAACTAGCCACACTCAGGGGAGGTGGAGCATGATATTACAGAGCAGCCATAGGATGCCAGTAACGGTAGACCAAAAACGCCAGAGGCCAAAACACATGGAATCTAGATTCTAAAAGTCAGGAAAGCAAATATAACTCACCTAGATAGTGGAGTTACACCAGGGGTGGTAAGAGGACCTTCAGATAATTTGTAATGTGATTTAAAAGACATGGCCAAAAGTTTTTGGGGAGGATAGCCAAGCCGAGAATCCCGCCGAGAGAACCCCAAGCCAAAGGAATAGGCGCGAGTAGAGATCCGACAGAGAATGGAGTGCGACGTAGGCCCTGGACAAAGGGCCCGAAGAACCCCGCGGCAAAGGCGGAGGGACTAAGGCCTCACAGCCTCGACGAACAAATGAGGATCGGAAGGAGCAAGAGAAGCGCAAGGCGGACCAGCGTAAAGACGCGGGGCAAAGAGGCCAAACCCCAAAAAACCTGAGGAGGGGCCCCCTAGAGCGGGGGTCCGATCAGAGCACCAAAGAAGAACCCCGGGGAGAGCGGCCCGGGGGAGATAAAGGTGAGAGACTGAATGAAGGCTAAGGGCCCCAGCCCCGTGGAAGGCTGAGAGATAAGTCCGACCCTGACCCGGTAGGACAGCTACAAGGAGAAGGAATACTCCGAGGAATCCAGCAGGGGAAAGGACCCGAACGAGTAATCAAAGGACGAGGGCTAGGCGGGACGCCGCCACCAAGGCGATTGGGCGGGCGTCGCCAAAGAGGCTCGCCGATAGAACGCCGAGTTATTGGGTCAGAAACGGACGCCTGCCAGGAGTCAATGGAACGACCCAACGTCACCGAAGGACGAAACAAACAACCCTATGCTATGGTAGGCTGAGCAAGTTGACCGAAAAATCCAGACAGCGGATGATCGGAAAAAGCCAACAAAGCACTCAAATAAGCGAAAAGTCCCACTCAGACTGTCACAGTCAGGAGGTGGAGGACGATCAGGGCCTCGATTTGCGGAGGTTGACAGAACCACCGAGGAAGAACGAGCAGACCTCCGCAAAACCGGAAGGCCGCGGCACCAGCAGGGCAACCGAGATCAGTCAAATGCTAGATTAATAATAAACTAGCACTCCCCAGATCGGGCCAGCGTCAAAACCTGGCCCAAAAAGTAGACCAAGTGGGTAAACCACCGAGAAGTCTAACAGAGGGGGAACCCAGAGGCTAGCTCGGCAGAAACACGAGTCGAGCTCCGAGAGGCGACTCGAGTCGAGAGCGCACTAACTGCTCGGGGGGAAGGCCCGAGCAGAAGTCAAAACCAATGGTGACTGTCAGCAGCGAGTAGGTGACAAAGTCGTAGTAGGACAGAATGAACCTAACATGCGTGAAATTCTGGCCAAAAAAAAAAATAAAAAAGACAAAAAAACCGATCGAGGAGGCAAAGCAGAAGCCGCGTAGAAGAACACCGGACTACGGGCCAAGGATGCCACCAATAAGAGGCCCGTGGACAGCACAGCGGCTGCGACACAAGATCTCCCGGGAGAAGAGAGTGAGGAGCCACGGAGAGGTGCTACCCGAACGGGCGAGATTACCGAAAAAAAGGGTCTACAACGCCTCGAGAGAAAAGGGAGTATCCAACTCGTCAACCAAAATCGAGACGGAAAACATGGAAGGATGACTCACAACGGGGGATGACGCCCCAGAGACATTCCCACCCGCGAGCGAGAAGCTCCCAACCGACACGAAGTCGGAAGTGGGCAGGAGACACAGGTAAAGAGTCCAGGTCGCAAAGACAGGGGCAGAGCAACAGAAAGTGCCCCAGGACCCCGCTGGGTACTAAGGGACAAGCACAACATCAGGCGCACAAGTGCGGGAGGACAAGACCAAGCCAACTGCCAGGAACACCTGAGAAAGCCGCCAGTGAAGGCGAGTTAGGAGAACCCACCAAACGGAGTACCCCGTCTGCGGGGAATCCCCTAGGCAGACACAAGTTGAGACAGAAGTGCGTGGACAAAGAAACCCGCAAGTGAAGAGCTCGAACAACGGGAGCCTGAAAACAGCTGGAGAGGAGGGGGAAACCACCTAAGACGACCCGACGAATCGGGAAGAACACCCCGGATGAAGCCCGGGAAACCGCGATAGGCCGGACGAGCCCACCGCTGGACCGGACGAGCCCCAACGCTAGGACGGAACAACGGCCGACGCTAAGCCCGTATGACGAGCCCCAAAGAGGGAACTCGTCGAGCAGACCCAAAACCCGTGTCAAGGTCCCCCGAGGGAGACAGCGGACAGGCTAGGTAGCTGGGAAGCCAAGGAATGTGCGAGAACTATCAAAGGGAGCCCATATCTCCCAAAACAAACGGGAGAAGGGATCAACAGTCAAGACACCGACCCAAAAGTAGGAGGAGTTCCAGGCGAAAGTCGAAAGGACCTCAAGGGCTAGGAGTTCGGCCTGGGAGCACGGGTACGGTTAGGCAACAGAGCTAAACCACCAGCGCACAGGACGGAACAGAGACCAGAGGGGCGAGGGCATCCACTGGGTGGGAGCCAAGACCCAATGAGGAACCCGAGCATCCGCGTCAAGACTGGAAAATAACCAAAGCGGGACCGGCAGAGCAGGCTAGGCCCTGAGGGTACCAGCCGGCATGTAGGCAGAGGTCTCGCGCCGCACAGAAGTGAGGACAGAGGCAAAGGAAGAAAAGCCAGGCGCAACGATCACGTTCCCGCAGACGGGCGTGTAAGGCAAGGGAGAAGGCCATAGAGCCTACCCCGGCGAGAGGCCCAGTGAAGCCCTGGAGGGGCAACGCCAGACCAGCATAGGCTAGCCTTAGAAACCCCGAAGGGGGCCCAGGTAATACACCAAGCAGCAGGGCATAAGCCCAAGGCCAGGCCCGACAAGGTCCCAGCCAAGCTGCGTGGAAGAACCGGGCCAGCTACCCCGAATGCGAATAAAGGGGTTCTAAGTCGAGAAGAAAAGCTAAACGATGAGAGCCCCAAGGCCTAGGCCAAAGCCAAGTCAAAAAGACAGCCAAGGCTATAGGCCACGACTCAGAGGAAGCCAGGGGCTAAAGACCAAAAGACCAGTATTAAGCAAGGCTAGAAACACGGTCTAGACCCAAGGGGGAACAGAGGGACTAACGTCAGACGGCAACCGTCGCTAGGCCCGACTCGGAAGCGGCGGTAGGCCCCGATGATCCCCAGGAGAGGAGCAGTGAAGCTGCATCATAGCTAGACTCCAAGCTCCCCGAGGGATACAGTGGACCAGGCTAGGCAGCAAGCAGTAAGCCTAACAGCAAGAGCCTAAGAGCCAGGACAGCTAAGGCTAAATGGCCCAGACACTAACTGGCGGAACCAGAGGCTCAATGTCCCCGATGGGGCACACGGAGCGGGCCCGGATTAGCACCACAAGGGAGCTAGGCTACCGGGACAGCAACAGTAGCCGCCAAAGAAGGCAGCGACGGAAGCTCCGGCGACCCAGAGCTGAAAGCCATGGAGGCCGGGAGATGAGTGCATAAGGCTAAGGTCGCATCCCGACGAAGCTGTAAGCTACAGCACGGCAGGAGGGCACGCCATGGCCGAGGCGGGCTAGGCCAACCACATGGCCAGGGCAGGAGCACCCCCGTAGGGGGACCCCGAAATGCCGAAGCTAGAGCAAGGTCAGAGAATGGACGCGGAAACCCAGGGACACCACAAGGCTGAGAGGGCTTTAACACCAAGGCCCTAAGGCGACATGCCAGCCAGGAGTGAACCACTGAACTAGCCGCCCGTCGGGAGCCCCGCCAAAGAGCAGCGGAGTTGACCCAAGAGAACCACCGAGACATACGGCATCCCTGAAGGGATCCCCGAGAGAGCGGCGCGACATCCCCACAAGGGAGGCATGTCGCGGGCGCCGAGATGTTGAAATCAACACCAGGGAGGTGGACAAAACAAACACCCGAGCACAGCCCCCCGTAAGGGGAGACCAGATGCTGTGGTTAAGCCCGGAAAACATCAACGCCAACAACGGCGAATAAACGCCACCCGGAAATCCACGCCGATGACGGCGGCATAAACGGCCAACCATGCCGCGTACCCCTACGGGAGGAGACGCGCATAATAAGGAGTGAATGGAACCCAATCAACCCAAGCCAATTCACCTCCGAGAGGTGAGCACTATAAAAGGGAGTGAGTACTCCACGCCCGAAGGCGGGAGAACAGCCCCTAGGAGTCACGGAGCCACGAGCTATACACCCCGCAGAGAGGGACTTATAGGGACAGAGGCTAAGCACGGGCACACAGTTTATATATCCAAGGTATATTCAATAGATATGTCTAGTAGTAGGAGTATTCCGTTGAGACGACAACTAGTCCAGTATCAACAATCCGTGAATTTGCTGTAAATATTGCATAGCTGCGGTAACACGCGTGCGTTTTGAATAACAGCCAAAAAACGGACATTAAGGAAGAGCTAGGTCGACAGGGTGTGACCTGGGGTCATGGTAGGACCATTATTTTTTGTAGGGGTGTTATTATGGTAATTTGGGGGCATTTCCACTTCTCAGAAGGGAGAATATTGCCTATATTTCAGCAACAGTGGTGTAATGGAAATCAGTTCAGTGTAATGATTGGGTTATTTTTATCAAAATCACTGAAAAGTGTTGTTTTGGAAAGGTGAAAATTTCAAGGGACACCCTCCAACCACCCAACCTCGCCGCTAGAGCCTCCATTGCCGCTACCGGAATATCGTTGGCTACGCCCCTGATCAAAATGCATTCTTAGTAAATACCGTTCCCGGATATATCCTGTCTGAAAACTAACTTTCCCATAGTTATTTTCTAATTACAACAAGCTTCAGACACGCCGTATATCTGTGTTGGCAAAAAATACACTGAGGTAGTAATCTTTATATATAAGTTGAAAGCATATGGTTCTGCGGTTTTTACGTATAAAGGGGTATAATGTGATCGATACTTGCTTAGGTGTAGGGAGAAAGACAAAGACTTCTTTAGGGTATATAAGTGTGCTACTGATACTTGTTTAGGGGTGCAAATTCAGCAAGTACTGTTTAGGGTAGCTTATTGGCGCTACTAATACATGTTTAGGAGAAAAATTCAAGCTTTGAAAAAATGTTTTAGGGTGCTTTTGGGAATGCTTGGACACGGATGATACCCCTGTCAATGAGTAGTGCCCCCCTGGGGCACGCGATGAAATTGCGACACCAACTGCCTGCCATTATGGCTCCTGTCGGAGCTCAGAGGCCGCGGCACCAGCACCGGGCAACCGAGAAGAGCAGTCAATGATAGATTAATAATAACTAGCACTCCCCCAGATCGGGCCAGCGTCAAACTGCCCAAAAAGTAGACAAAGTGGGTAAACACGAGAAGTTACAGAGGGGGAGAGGAACACAAGGCTAGGCTTGCAGAAAACAACGAGTCGAGCAGAGCCCCGAGAGGCGACCGAGTCGAGAGCTAACTAACTGCTCGGGGAAGCCGGAGCAAGAAGTCAAACCAGTGGTGACTGTCAGCAGAGCAGAGAGCGGTGACAAAGACGTTTAGATGAGGACCAGAAGTGAACCTAACATGCGGAATTCTGGACCAAACGCCAAAAAAAAAACGGCTTATCGAGGAGGCAAACAAGAAGCCGCTCAGCCGAAACCGGGCTACGGCCAAAGGATTTGCCACCAAGGAAGCAGGCCCGTGCCAAGACCAGCACAGCGGCTCGACACCAAGATATCCCGAGGAGGGAAAGAGAGTGAAAAGAGCCACCGGAGAGGTGCTACCCGGGTGAGGTACCGAAAAAGGATCATCAACGCCTTGAGAAAAGGGAGTAAGTAGTAACAGCTCGGTCAAACCCAAACTCGGACGTGTGAAACATGGAAGAATGACTCGCAACGGAGGTTTACGCCCCAGAGACCTTCCCACCCGGGAGCGAGAAAGAAGAAGTCCCAACCGAACGAAGTCGGATGTGGGCAGACCACCATGTCAGGAGCTCCCAGGTCGTAAAGACCGGAGCCAGAGCAACCAGGACGTTGGCCCCCAGGACCCCGAGGGTGGTGGGTACTAGGGGAAAGCCACAACATCCAGTCGCACACGGCGGGAAGAAAGACCAAGCCAACTGCCAGGAACAAATGAGAGCAGCGTGTGAAGGCGAGTTCGGAAGAACCCACCAAACAAGGGAGTTACCCCGTCGCGGGGCATCCCTCTAGGCCAGCCACAGTTGAGGGACAGAAGGCGTGGCAAAGAAACCGCAAGTGAAGAGGATCGAAAAGGAAGCCTGAAAAACGCTCTGGACGGGAGGGGGGAAACCCCCTAAGACAGACCCCGACGAATCGGGAGCACACCCCGGGCCTGAAGCCCGGGAACCGCGCTAGGCCCGGACGAGCACCACGCTAGGGAGACGAGCCCCAACGCTAGGCGGGAACAAAGCCCGACGCTAAGCCCGTATGACGAGCCCCAAAGAGGGGCCATCGTCGAGCGACCCAAAAACCGTGTCCAGGTCCCCCGAGGGAGACAGCGGACCTAGGCTAGTCAGCTGGGAGCCAAGGGAATGTGCGAGAACTGTCAAAGCCAGCCATAACTCCCGAACAAACGGGATAAGGGATTCACGGTCAAGACACGGACCCAACAGTAGGCGGAATCCAGGCGAAGTCGAAAGACTTCAAGGGCTAGGAGTTAGGCCTGGGAGCGGCGGGGTAAGGTTAGGAGCAGGAAACCCACAGAGGCACAGGACGAACAGAGCCCAGAGGGGGCGGGGCATCCCCTGGGTGGGAGCCAAGCCCCAATGAGGGAACCCGAGCATAAGCGTCAAGACTGAATAACCAAGCCGAGACCGGCAAGAGCAGGCTAGGCCCGAGGGCCACAGCCGGCTGTAGCCTGAGGTCTCGCGGCACGCACAGAAAGTGAGGACAGGAGAGGGCAAAGGAAGAAACAGCCAAGGCGCAACGATCAAGTTCCCCATACGGGAGTGTAAGGCCACGGGAGAAGGACATGAGAGCCCCTTACCCCAGGCCTGAGACGGCCCAGTGAAGCCATGGAGGGGACACGCAAGACCTAATGCATAGGGCATAGGCCTCATAACCCCGAGGGGCCAATGGGTGGACTACACCAAGCAGCAGGGCATCAGTTCTAGGCCAGGGCCCGACAAGGGCCCAGCAAAGCTGCCGTGGGAAGAACCAGGGCCCCAGCTACCCGAATGGAGATGAAGGGTCTAGTCGAGAAGCAAGCTACACGATGAGAGCCCCAAGGATAGGCCAAAGCGAAGTCCAAAGACCGCAAGGCTATAGGCAACG
>JAMKCH010069844.1:0-23000 GCA_023653785.1 Ophioderma brevispina
TATACGTATTTAAATTTAGTTACGCACATTTTTTTTATAATCCACCAAATAGTGCTAATAAGTTTTTTTGGATTGAAATTAAAAAGACTTTTTTTTTAAGATTTCGGAATAATTCATATTGCAATATTTGTACAACTTGAAAATTTGGACTTTTTAATTCAAAATTTCGTCAATGATAATTAGCAAATGACCAACGTGTATCTTAAATTCATCATTTTTTTGTGCTTTACAAACACTTCTAGTCATTTGGGAGTTTAAAGTCATCTTAATTAGTCCTTACTGTGTCATTTGACAAATAAAATTTTGTCAGTTCATTATTTGTCATTTTAAAGTGTAAATTTAGAGGTAATGAATTTTTGGGGGGCAATCATGAAAACTAGTTTAAAATATGGATGGTTAATCTTTTCCAGCATAGCACAAACATGTTTCCAGCCATATGAAGTACATATTATGAATGATAAAACAACTGATTTTCCTGACTAATTTTAATTAGTTCAATAGACACTTTTTTGACTAATTAATATTCTCAAGGTGTAAGCTTGTGGATTGTCCAGGTTAACAACACTTAGTAAACATGCAGGTTAACATGTTTCGGGGGGTTAACATGTCGCTCTTGAATGTTCAGGGTTAACAGGTAGTCGCTTGAGTGTTATGTTAACATTATTCTGTGAATTTCAGGTTACACATAGCCTTCTTGAATGTTCAGGTTAACAGGTACTCTTGAATGTTCAGTTTAACATGTACTCGTGAATGTTCATGTTAACACCGTATCTCTTGAATTTCAGTTTAACATGTAGCTCCTTGAATTTTCAGGTTAACACGTAAGCGCTTGAATGTTCAGGTCAACCACGTAGCTCTTGAATTTTCAGGTTAACATGTAGCTCTTTAATGTTCACAGGTTAACACAACACGTAACTCTTGAATGTTTCAGATTACAATTTAGCTCTTGAATGTTCAGGTTACACGAGCGCTTGCATGTTCAGGTTAACACGTAGCGCTTGAATGGTTCAGGTCAACACGTAGCGCTTGAAGGTTCAGGTTAACAGAATGTTTCAGATTAACACGTGCCTCTTGAATGTTCAGGATTAACATGTAGCTCTTGAATGTTTAGGTTACACACTTACTCTTGAATGTTCAGGTTAACACGTAGCTCTTGAATGTTCAGGTTAACACCGTATGCTCTAAGTCTTGAATGTTCCGGTTAACACCAGCTCTTGAATGTTCAGTTTAAAACACGTACTCCTGAAAATGTTCACGGTTAACACGTAGCTCTTTATGTTCAGGGTTAACATGTAACTCTTGAATGTTCAGGTTAACACGTAGCTTCTGAAGTTCAGGTTATCATGTAGCTCTTGAATGTTCAGTTTAACACGTACTCTTGGAATGTTCAGTTTAACACGTATCTCTGAAAATGTTTCAGTTATCATGTAGCTCTTGAATGTTCAGTTTAACGTAGCTCTTGAATGTTTCAGGATACATTAGCTCTTGAATGTTCAGGTTAACACATAGCGCTTGAATGTTCAGGTTAACACATAGCTTTGAGATTCAGTTTAACACGTAGCTCTTGAATGTTCAGGTTAACACATAGCGCTTGAATGTTCAGGTTAACACGTAGCTCTTGAATGTTCAGGTTAACATGTAGCTCTTGAATGTTCAGTTTAACATGTACTCTGTGAATGTTCAGTATGAACATATGTAGCTCTTGAATGTTCAGGTTACGTGTAGCTCCTTGAAATGTTCCAGGTTATCATGTAGCTCTTGAATGTTCAGTTTAACATGTAACTCTTAATAATGTTCAAGGGTTACCGTTCAGGTTAACGTGTAGCTCTTGAATGTTCAGGATTAACATGTAGCTTTTGAATGTTCAGGTTAAGATTTAAGTACACTTTCATTAACTCTTTAAGTTCAAATACCTACTTTTTTGAATGTCAGGGTTACATGTAGCTCTTGATGTTTTCAGGGTTAGAAATAGCTCTTTAATGTTCATGTTAACGTGTTGCTCTTTAAAGTTTAAGCATGTAGTTCTTTTAAACAAGAAATTAAACTTCTTTTAGAAGCGTCAGTGCTTTTAGTTGTTTAAATTCAAGTTGAGAATAATGGGTTTCAACTGTATGCATTTAGCAGATTCCCCAGATAGATCTTTTTCATCGGCAGTCTTATTTTCTAATTTTGGACATTTTAGGCAACTAACAGACATTATATGCAAACCGATGAACTGTGAGAACATTTTAGGAGACGGACGTAATAGATGATGTGCATGTGTTATGTCCAATGATGGATTTGGATTTCAATTTAAGTGATCCAGAGATTTGGACCAATAGATCAATCACTTTGCCGCACTGGGTATGGATTGTCAACAGTCACGCTTCTGTGTGGGTGGAAACCTTGATATGAAAATGATCAGAATGGCTCAACACAACACAATTAAAAAGCTGATCGTCCCGTAATCGTCCAAGCCAATAGTTTGGTTTCATTGTCGCCATTTTCCTTCATCAATGCCAATTTACGTCATGGGACATGTTTGTCATCATACTGATTATTAAGTATTGATCAGATTTCAAATCATTGTGATGCACAAGATCCAAGTTTTAGTGATTTTGGTCTAAATTCAGGTGTTTTTGTACAAAGTAAAAATAATTTTCCATATTTTTTTAATGTTCTTTCAAACAGGAAAATTAATATTTAGCATTATCTCTCTAAGATCAACCAAATCATGACCCGTTTTCAGTGAAAAGTGTCCACAACTTGGAAACCAATCAAATATTAAAGGTGAACAAGAGATTTCAATAACAGTGTCCCTACATTGAAATTCTGAATTTTTGCCCTGGTGTAAGCTTTCTTATCTGAAATGATTAATAATTAAAATGATTATATAAGTCATGATACCCGTGTCTTGGTAGCAAAATTGTGCAAAATTTTAATTTCCTATAGGAGCAAATAGGAAATTCAGCTATGTTTTCTTTGAACTATATCATATACAAATCAACTTTTGTTTTCATTTTTAAGTTATTTCTGTAGCCAAATAAAGGGTAGGGAATCTATTGCATGTCTAATCTATATGAAATCCCTATGTATCACAGAAAATATGGATGGTTTGAAGTCTCTCATTGCACCTTTAAAACATACCTCATCAGTGTTCACCACAGTTATTCTGTGAATAATTTAGAATCCAACTATTTTGTACGGAATTAAAGCAATATTAGCACATTTTTGAAGAGCGCCCCAAATTTTCAAAATGTGATATTTTTGCACAGCTATGTTGGTAATTGTCTAGAAAACTACACCTGCGAACGAGAATGCTCAAAAATGCGTATTTATCATAAAATGAGCGATTTTTGTAGTTAGAGTTGGGATCCTAGATTGTACTTAACAGCAGAGCTGGAAATGCTAAGTTTATGTCCGTCCATGATGAAATAGTGCCACCTCGAGAAAATAACCTGTAACTTGATTTGCTGAACCAATAAAACAACTAATGGATGAGCATAGACACGTACATGGCGCTATTTTCCAGCTATTTCACATTGGAAGGCCGTTTCCAGCAGCCGTTTAATTATTATCGGGATCCCGATAATAATTATTCTAATTACAAAATGCCTTCGTTTGTGAGACACAGACAGTTTCGAGCTTAACCATTCAGAGGTATGGTTTACTAGCCAGTTACCAATGCAACCGTGTAAAAATCTCATTTTTTTTTTTAAATTGGGGGCGCTCTTCAAAAAATGTGCTAATATTGCTTTAAGGAGGGATTCCATGGAATATCCTGGGGGGGAACCCCATTTTTGGCAACAAAAAAATGGAAAATGCAACATTTCTGTTTTGTTGAAGTTTCCAGCAGTTCCACACAATCTTAAATGCATGAAGTCAAAGGTCGTCATGGTCATATAGGGGTTACATTTTCAAAGTGTTCCAATCAAATTATATCCAGCACCATATTTTAAAAATTTCAAGAAATTGGGAGTTCAATTGGTCCAGTCAATCATTTAGATAGTAGGAGTAAAAAGTGTACAACATTGGTACATCATCTGTCCCTATAATGCCACCAAATCCTACAAAATCCCACCGTACCTAGTGAGGAAAAGTCCTAGATGTAGCAATTGCATCACCAAATGAAGATACATGTGCGCTTGCATGTTCAGGTTAACACGTAGCGCTTGAATGGTTCAGGTCAACACGTAGCGCTTGAAGGTTCAGGTTAACAGAATGTTTCAGATTAACACGTGCCTCTTGAATGTTCAGGATTAACATGTAGCTCTTGAATGTTTAGGTTACACACTTACTCTTGAATGTTCAGGTTAACACGTAGCTCTTGAATGTTCAGGTTAACACCGTATGCTCTAAGTCTTGAATGTTCCGGTTAACACCAGCTCTTGAATGTTCAGTTTAAAACACGTACTCCTGAAAATGTTCACGGTTAACACGTAGCTCTTTATGTTCAGGGTTAACATGTAACTCTTGAATGTTCAGGTTAACACGTAGCTTCTGAAGTTCAGGTTATCATGTAGCTCTTGAATGTTCAGTTTAACACGTACTCTTGGAATGTTCAGTTTTAACACGTATCTCTGAAAATGTTTCAGTTATCATGTAGCTCTTGAATGTTCAGTTTAACGTAGCTCTTGAATGTTTCAGGATACATTAGCTCTTGAATGTTCAGGTTAACACATAGCGCTTGAATGTTCAGGTTAACACATAGCTTTGAGATTCAGTTTAACACGTAGCTCTTGAATGTTCAGGTTAACACATAGCGCTTGAATGTTCAGGTTAACACGTAGCTCTTGAATGTTCAGTTAACATGTAGCTCTTGAATGTTCAGTTTAACATGTATCTTTAATGTTCAGTATGAACATATAGCTCTTGAATGTTCGGTTAACGTGTCTCTTGAATGTTCCAGGTTATCATGTAGCTCTTGAATGTTCATGGTTAACATGTAACTCTTTAATGTTCAGGGTTAATGTTCAGGTTAACGTGTACTCTTGAATGTTCAGGATTAACATGTAGCTTTTGAATTTTCAGGTTAGATTTAATTACAACTTCCTTTAACTCTTTAATGTTCAGACTAACATATTCTTGAAATGTTCGGTTAAACATGTAAGCTCTTGAATGTTCAAGGGTTAGAATATAGCTCTTTAATGTTCAGGTTAACATGTTGCTCTTTAAAGTTTAAGCATGTAGTTCTTTACAAATGAAACCTTTAAAACTTCTTTTATAGAAGAGTCAGTGCTTATTTTTTTAAATTCAAGTTGAGAGAAAGTTTGTTTCAACTGTACGCATTTTAGCAATTCCATATAGATCTTTTACACGGCCAATCTTTATTATTTCTATTTTGGACATTTTTTAATGGCACGTCAAACAGACATTATAATGCAGCCCCGCATGATTTACTGGTGAGAACATTTTAGGAGCGTACGTAATAGAGATGATGTACTGTGTTATGTCCAAGGGATTTGGATTGCAATTAAGTGATCCAGAGATTTGGACCAATAGATCAATCACTTGCCGCAATGGGTGATGGATTGGTCAACAGTCACGCTTCTGTGTGGGTGGAAACATTGATGATGAGAAATGATCAGAATTGCTCAACACAATTAAAAAGCATGAATCGTCCCGGAATCGTCATGCCAATATTTGTTTTCATTGTCGCCATTTCTCCATTTCATCAATGGCCTTTACGTATGTACAATGTTGTCATCATACTGAATTTATTAATTATTATCAGATTTTCAAATAATTGTGATGCACAAGGATCCCAGTTGTAGGATTTTGTCTCATTCAGGGTGTTTACAAAGTATAATTAATTTCCAGTATTTTTTAATTGTTACAAACAAGGGAAAATTATGATTTAGCATTATTCTCTAAGATCAACCAAATCATGACAGTTATCAGTGAAGTGCCACAACTTGAACCCAATCAAATTGCAACAGTGAAAACACAGGATTTCAAATAACAGGTTCCCCTAAAAAAAAATGTGAAATTCTGAATTTTTGCACTGGTGTAAAGCTTTCTTATCTGAATGATTATAAATTAAAATGATTATAAGCTGAGACCCGTGTTCTTTGGTATAAAAAAAATTGTGAAAATTTTAATTTCTCTAGGAGCAAATAGGACATTCAGCCTATGCTTTTCTATTGAAATATACTCATATACAATCCCCCCTTTTTGTTTCATTTTTAAAAAGAATTTTTCTGTAGCCAATAAAGGGTAGGGAAATCTATTGCATGTCTAATCTTAATGAAACCCCTACGTATCACACAGAAAAATTCTGTATGGTTTGGAATACTCTCATGCATATTGCACCTTAAAACATCCTCGTCAGTGTTTCCCCACAGTTTTGTATTCTGTGAATAATTTAGAATCCAACTATTTGTATACGGAAATTAAAGCCAATATTAGCCCTTTTTGAAGAGCGCCCCGCCCCCAAGGTTCAAAATGTGATATTTTTGTGTACGGGATTAAAGCAATATTAGCACATTTTTTGAAGAGCGCCCCCATTTTTCAAAATGTGATATTTGCAACCTGATGTGGGGGGTAATTGTCTAGAAAACTACACTTGTGAAGAGAATGCTCAAAAATCGTATTTATCATCAAATGAGCGATTTTTGTAGTGTGAGTGGGATACGAATTGTATTAACTGTCAGAGCTGGAATGCAAGTTTATGTCCGTCCATGATGAAATAGTGCCCACCTCGAGAAATAACCTGTAACTTGATTTGCCTGAACCAATAAAACAACTAATGGATGAGCATAGAACGTACATGGTGGCTATTTTCCAGCTATTTCACTTTGGAAGGAGGCCGTTCAACACCGTTTTATTCATTATCGAGATCCAGATAATAATTATTCTCATTAACACAATGCCTTCGTTTGTGAGACACAGACATTTTCGAGCTTAACCATTCAGAGGTAGGGTTTACTATCCAGTTACCATGCACCGTGTAAAAATCTCAATTTTTTTTTAAATTGGGGGCCGTCCGTTCTTCAAAAATGTCTAAATTGCTTAAGGAGGGATTCCATGGAATATCCTGGGGGGGAACCCCATTCTTAGGGCAAAAAAAAAAATGGAAAGCAACTTTCTGTTTTTGTTGAAGTTTTCCAGCCGTTCCACACAAATCTTAAAAATGCTGATCAAGGTTCGTCATGGTCATATTGGTTACATTTTTAAAGTGTTCCAATCAAATTATATCCAGCACCATATTTTAAAAATTTCAAGAATTGGGAGTTCAATTGGTCCAGTCAATCATTTAGATAGTAGAGTAAAGTGTACACTATTGGTACATAACCGTCCCTATAATGCCAACCAAAGCCTACAAAAATCCACCGTAAACCTAGTGAGGAAAGTCCTAATGTAGCAATTGCATCACCAAATGAAGATACCTGTGGGCATGAAAATCCTGGCTAGTCCAGTGACACTGTCATATAAGTTGGTATCCCCAGTGAGGGGCTTATGGTTATACAACCACTAACCTGGCTGCCGTAAGATCAAAAATCTTGGTGGACCACTTTCTTGCATGTCATCTGGAAAAGTGCTTTAAAATGTCTGAAAATGCACTAGTTATATTGAACGTGATGAATTTCATGATGACATGATAGACTGCTATATTTTCTCAAACTAGCAGCATTTGACCAGTGATTTTGAGGAAAATTACTCCGCGGGCATCAATTTTACATCGATTTGTGCAAATTACTAGCTTTGGCGACTATGAGAATCTTGGGTTGCCGTTCTTGACATCGGGCAAGTTTTTTGTGATTCGTAACGAAAAATTTTCTCTGGTCATCCATATGTTTCAAAATTTGGTTTATTTGGTGATTTCAGCTTGTACTTTGGGGTGATGTTGGTGTTTTTTCCTTTCCTCTGTGATAGTTTTTTTACATGTGAAAAAAACATGCTCAAAGTTGCCATTTTCCCCAAGAGGACTACTGTGTAGAAGTGAGTTAGTGGTGTGTAACCTATAGAGCAGCATTGATCATAGTCGGTCTAATTTTTTTCTGAAGTTTTTTGACCTTCAATACCTCAATACATTTTAATTGAATCAATATGTAAGTAACTGTTTGCACTGAAAAAATGTGATTTTTTTCATTTTAGCGTACATGCATGTTCATTTGGGAGTACAATTACGTAGGTGGAGCTCAGATAGTTGAAATTTTTGCATGACATTTTGTATGTGCCACCCCTCAGTGATGAATTCGGCAGCCTCAACGGTTTAAATGCATGTGGTTACCGTGGTGGCAGAATACTAAATTCCATCCCGAGCCACAACATGCATATGAATGCCCCAGTGTATTGTAAGAGATTATTTTACTGATTAAGTGCAGCTAGAGTGGAGTAGGCTACCCTTCAACTAGCAAAGCTATCTGTCACTACCAAAATACGAATGAAAACTAGTAAAAGATTAGCTTGTTTTTGCTTGTCCATACCATGGCATGGGGGGGCAACTCCACCTTGTGGAGGTAATGCACATAAAGGCTTTATGAAACCCGTCCCGCCTGTTTTAAAAGCATCATGGTCACCCAAAAAGTCATATTTTTTTGACAATTTGCCACTTTCAATTCCTTTCCAATTCATCACCCAAGAACCATGATTTTTGGAATATTTTCACACAAAGACACCATCCTTTTTAGAAAAATTGTGACCAAAATCTCACCAAGAAACCCCTTGCCATTTGAACTTTTAGCAAATTGTGCCCACAATAACCTCCTATTTATGGGGCATTTTGCTATCTCTCACCCAAAGACCCCCTATTTTGCATGTGTACAGTCACCAAATGTCCTTGGTTTGAGTGTGTCCATCCTTTATGTTAGGTCCTCCCCCCCCCCCAACGGGTTTAATTGCTGACTCGCTGCTAGCTGAACAATCTGGTTACCACTGCCTGGCTACAAAGGCTGTTTTCTTAGTAAAAAAAAGACATTGACCCCCCCCCCCGTATACTTGATGCAAGATATGCTTTGTGCATGCATATTCCGATTTCTGTGTCAATAGGGCTCCCTCTCCTCAGGATATCCTAATTGAGTCTCATGTAGTTACATGGCAAAGGACAGTGTAGAAACTGTTTCCTGAAAGATTTATCTATTTTTAATTTATCTTTAATGCATATGTCTACTGCAGTACAAAACATTGTTCTTCCCTCGACATTTTCCACAATATCAGTGGATCCCAGTAACCTTTCTACAACACAACATGACTGTGGATGTCTGCAGCACTTAGCCCAACACCTGTCATCACAATGGTTTCTAAAGGTACTGTTTGAATGAAATGATGATGGCAAAGATGTCAATGTCTAGGCTTCATAACATTTTTCACTAGTTTTCAGAGTCCATTGTGTATATTAGGTTATACACCACTAACCTGGCTGCCGTAAGGATTCCAAATATCTTGGGTTGGACTACTTGCTGCATGGCATCTTGGAAAGTGCTTAAATGTCTGAAATCACTAGTTAATATTAATACAGTGATGAAATTTTCACATGATTGACTGATAACTGTATGTTTTCTCAAACTAGTCGGCATTTGGCCAGTGATGTTGAGGAAATTACTCTACTCCGCGTTCATCAATTTGTTTACAAATCGATTTTGCAATTACTAGCTTGGCGACTATAAGAATCTTGGTTTTGCCGGTCTGACATCAGGCAAGTTTGGTGATTCCGTAACTAAAAATTCTCTGGTCATCATATGTTCAAAATTTGGTTATTTGTTGATTTCAGCTTGTACTTTGGGAGTGATGTGTGTTGTTTTTTTCTCTGTGAGAGTTTTAAATGTGAAAGAACATGCTCAAAGTTGCCATTTTCCCCATGACTATAACTGTGTATAAGTGAGTTTAGTGTGTGTAACCTATAGAACCAGCCAGTGATCATATGTCGGTCTAATTTTTCTGAAGTTTTTGACCTTTCACCCTCAGACTTTTAATTGACTCACTCTGTACGTAATGTGCACTGAAAAATGTGATTTTTTTTTCATTTTAGCGGTACATGCATTTGCATTGGGCCGTAACATTCGTCGGTGAAGCTCAGATATAATGATTTTGCATGAATTGGTATGTGCCACACTCAGTGATGATTTCGCAGCCTCAACGTTTAACTGCATGTGTGGACCTGGTGGCAGAATACTAAATTCATCCGGCCCAGCATAGGACTGCCCCATTGTTATTGTTAGAGTTATTTACTGATAAATGGAGCTAGAGTGGAGTAGGCCTATCCTTCAGACTAGCAAAATCTAATCTGTCACGACCAAAATACTAATGAAACTAGTTAAAGATTAGCTTGTTTTTGGCTGTCCAGACCATGGCATGGGGGGGGGGGCACTCACATTGTGGAGGAAATGCAAATAGGGCGTTATGACCCGGACCGTTTTAAAGCATCATCGTCACCCAAAAATGTCATATTTTTTGACCATTTTTGCATTTCCACACCATTCCACCCAAGAAGACCATATTTTTTGGGAATATTTTCACACAAGACCACCTCCTTTTTGAAAATTTGACCAAAATCTTCACCAATGACCCCTTGTTTGAACTTTTATTTAGCAATTTGTGCCCCAATACCCTCTATTTAAATGGGCATTTTGGCTATCTCCTCACCCAAAGACCCATATTTTTTGCATTTTACAGTCCACCGATGCCCTTGGGTTTGAGTGTGCCATCCATTTCATGTGAGTCCTCCCCCCCCCACCAACGGGTTTAATTGCTGACCCCCTGCTAGCTGAAACACCTCCTGGTTACCCACTGCCTGGCTGGCAAAGGCCATGTTTTTCTATAAAAAAGTACATTGACCCCCCCCACCCCCGTATCTTGATCAAGATTAAGCCTTGTGCATGCATATTCAGATTTCTTGGCAATGAGGGGCCCCTTTCATCAGGATATCCTAGGATATCTAGTTATGCCAAAAGGACATTAGAAAGAAACTGTTTTCCTGAAAGATTTATCCATATTTTTTTTTATCTTTAATGCATATTTCTACTGCATACAAAAAAAAAACATGTTTTTTATATCCTTCGACATTTCCACATATATCAGTGGATAGCCATACCTTTCTACAACCAACATGAATTTGGAGGGGCTGAAGCAATTAGCCACCTTTCATCAAATGGAGTTCTAACGGTAATTTTTTGAATGAATGTGATGCAAAGATGTTCAATGTCTAGAAGCAATGACATTTTTTAACTAGTTTCGAGTCCATTGTGTATATATAGTTATAAAATACACCACTAACCTTGCTGCGTAAGGATCAAAAATCTTGGGTGGGCTACTTTCTCTTCTTTCTTGCATGGCATCTTGAAAAAGTGCTTTAAAATGTCTGAAAAGGCACTGTTATATTCAGAAAGTGGATGAAATTTTCATGATTGACAGACAAGGGGGGGGGGTGTGGGGGGGGGGGTGGGGGGGGGGGGCCGGGGGGGGGGGTATAGACTGTATGTTTTCTCACTAAGCGGCATTGGGACAGTGATTTTGAGGAAAATTACTCGGCGGTCATCAATTTTACAACATCGATTTGTGCAAATTACTAGCTTTGTCTACTATCGAGAATCTTGGATTGCGTGCTGACATCGGGCAAGTTTGTGATTCGTAACTAAAAATTTCTCTGGTCATCATATGTGCAAATTTGGTTATTTGGTGATTTCAGCTGTACTTTTTGGGGGTGATTTTTGTTTGTTTTTTCCTCTGTGAGAGTTTTTTTACTTTTAAATGTGAAAGAAAATGCCTCAAAGTTGTCCATTTTCCCCATAGAACCTAACTGTGTATAAGTGAGTTTAGTGGTGTTTAACCTAGAGCTAAATGACCTGTGTTTGAGACAACCCATTTTACCACTTTTCTCCTTTCCCTCTCCCGCTATTCGTTTAGTCTCTCCCGTGACACCAAGCTCAAACTATAGGCCTATAGGGTTAATATATGCGGCCGACCACATCGCATGAACTTTTTGTTCATAACATCAACGAAAACTTTCCCGGGGCCTTAAATTTCCCTGGGGTAAATAACAATATGAAGTTTTGTTTGATATACCAAAATCTCAGTTTTGAATGGAGTTAAGAGGGACCAAGGGTCATTGATTGTGTCACCCCCCTTAAAAGTGGTGCAGTTGGTGATAAGTATGAGTAATCACATCACATATGGATTGCCTTCAGTTTGTGATTGGTAGGGTTGGTGTTTTATTTACTGCATAGTGGCGCATACTAAAACAATATCCAATTTTTTTGGATTAAAAAAGGTCAATACATGTAAATTTTTGTACAATTCTGGTCAAAATTAGCTGAGCTGTGAAAATTTGTTCTTTTGTCCATTTACATAAGTGGGCATTTTGGGGAAGATAATGAAATTGAGCTTAAAGGTGCAACGAAGATTTCAAAGTCCATCCATATTTTCTCTGATCTGTAGTTATTCATATTTATTAGACTCTCATATATTTCTTAACCTTTTATTTTGGTTACAGAAAATAAACTTAAAATGATAACTAAAGGTGTTTTGTATGTATGCTTATACGTCAATATAGAAACATAGGCCTGAATTTTGTATGTGCTCCTTATGAAATTTTGAAATTCAACAATTTTTGTACCAAAAAAGTTATCAGCTTAATCTTCCAGATGGGGATATTTTTTGAAATAAAGTTCTGCCACCAGTTGCCCAAATCAATTTTCACATTTTTTTTCGGAGACAACCTTTTATTTATAAATCTAATCTCTTGTTGCAACCGGTTTTAAAACCTCCCACTTCCCCCCACCATATAATGGTTGAGTACTGTTTATGTGCACTGTAGCACAATTTGTCAGATTTCAACTTTGTTCCAATGAGAAGGGGGATAAATTTTAACAATGTTAGACCAAGATTGTAGATGATCACATTTTTTGGACAAGATTTGTAGTTTGACCCATCATGAGTTTAAAAGTGACTTTACTAGGGATCAATAACAGTTCAGCATGTTTCCAGCTCAGTTTTTAAAAATTGTCCCCTAAACTGTATGGTGGCAATTGCTGATACATCTTATATGGTGGAGTCTCTCTGTCTGTCCCCCCCCCCCCCCCCCCAGTCATTTTCGTAGACACTAAGATTAAATGGACCCGGGGGAGGACCCCACACTTGGCTGTAGCTCGATCCCGAACAGTCAAGTTTTGTATTGGTTTGTTGATATGTACCTCTTTTGAGGCTTAGGGGTCATTTAATGTAAAATCAATAAAAATTAGTTTGGCAGGTGTCATGAAACTTTATAGGTTTTGGTCAAAATTCGATGCCAAAGTTTTTAAAGTCATTTCAAAGCCATCAAGGGTTTGTCTGGTATACCAAATCAGTTAAAAATTGTTGCATGGTTAGTAGGGTTATAAAATGAAATCCTATTCTAGCAGTTTGGGGAAGAAGGTTTTGAAGATGTTTTTCTATAGTTTGACGGGTGCAATCAGAATTTTTTTTGTCCAACCTCTGGGAAATGTGGGAACGAAATCGGAGAAGCACTGGTTAAGGTTTACCCCCCGGATGAAACCTTGAACCTTAATATGGTTCTCACGGACAAATGGAACCAAGACAAGGTTGCCAATTGCATCACCTCGTGCGTAAGACAAGTCCCTTTATTCATAATGCATAACAGGTTTCTCCAACAACCATAGTTGTTTTCCAATGGCCTGGCTTTGAGAACAGTTCATTTCAACACCATGGTTCTTTGGATACGCTTTCCCCTATTACATGTTAAACCCATCACCACAGATTGAGCCTCTGTAAAGCCAACATTCCATGTCTGTAAGCCACATATGCAATATTTAAGTATGACAAGCCACATAGGTAAAATAATAACATTCTTATGATTGCATGCCCTTGGCATGAAGACGTTTCCTCCTCCTCTTGCCAATTTTTCACAATTAAATTTAAATTACTACAAAGCAAAATTAATACCTCATTATATACTATACCAGAGAACCATTTGTACAAAGATTAGGCTGACATTACTAGATTTTGGATAATTTAACCACTTTAGCCTGGCTTAACTCGCATCAGTCTATGGGATCAATTAGAATATTGGATTAAAAGTTGTGAATCAAACATCAATGGCTCCTAAAGTCAACTACCTCAGAACTCTGCCTAAACAATTGTTTGCATATTAACATAAAACTGTCGAACCTGAAGTCAGTTTACCTCTAAATCTCGCAGGCATCCAATTATCTAAGATAATTGCAATATTAATAATTGAATATGCAATAGGCTGAGACTGAGTGGCAAGAATCTGAGTAAATACTTCTAGGATGTCTGAACTAAATTAAATGAAATCCATTATTTATTTGCTATTTGCCAGCATAACATTTGATAATGCTTTAATTTTAAAAAATTTCCTCAGCATAAACTGCAAGAGCCGGAGTCATTTACTTCTGGCTCGCTCACATCTATTATTCGTAAAGATAAAATTGCCATATTAATAACCAAAATACTGATGCCAAAATAAATGCAATGAGCTGGCTCGCCTTTTGGCTAAGAATATGAAGATAAAACTGGTGCTTTCCTACTACCCTCTATACCAAGGGGGAGGAGGGTGGGAAAACAATTTATTGTCAAGTAAACTAAAACCATGACCTTCTCCTACGCAGATCTGAATGCTATGGTGACGACGGATGGCGGAAAACTCCAAAGCCGGAGAAAAGCCGACGCCATTGGTCAAAGGAGCCTGAAGCCAACAACACGTTGAGTGAACGTGGCTGGGCTCTATGCCAAGTAGCAAAACAGTGACCGAGACCAATGGGCCCTTTAACCTAAACCATTTCTCTGCAGTGGACAATCCGTTTTCCCCTCGAAAAAGCTTCCTAAAACGTTATTATCCCGGACAAAGAGTGGGACAAGACAAAGTGTTTGCCAATTGTCATCACATCGTGCGTTATGACAAATTCCTTTTTATTCATTCATAACAGGTTTCTTCTCCAAACACCATAGTTTTCCATATGGCCTGGCTTTGAGAACAGTTCCTTTCAACACCATGGGTTACTTTGGAGACAGCTTCCCCTATTACATGTGTAAACCCATACCACAGATTTAGCCATCTGTCAAAGCCAAACATGCCATGGTCTGTAAAGCCACATTGCAATATTTTAGTAGACCCGTCCCCAAATGTAAACTAATAAAATTCTTTATTTTTGTTATTTTGTTTAGTTTTATATAATCGTCTTAATTTCTTCACCAAATTCATTTTAAAATTACTACAAAGCCAAAATTATACATCATTATATACTATCACAGAAACCCATTGTAGCAAAGATTTAGGCTTACATTACTTAGTTGGAATAATATTACCATTTCGCCTGTCTTACTCGCATCATTCTAGGGATCAATTAGAATATTCGATTAAAGTTGTGATCAACAGTTAAAGGGTCTCCTAAAGTCCACTACCTCAAGAACTGCCTGAAACAATTGTTTGAATATTAACATAAGTTTGTCGAACCGGAAGTCTTACCTCTAAAGCTCGCAGGCATCCCATATCTAAGATAAATTGCAATATAAATTGAATAATTCAATAGCTGAGACTGAGTGCAAGAAAATCTGAAGTTTAATACCCCCTCTAGGATTGCCTGAACTAAATTTAATGAAAATCCCATTACTATCTTTTGGCTATTTGCCAGCATGCATTTGATAAATTCTGTAATTAATACATGCATGAAACTGCATAGACCCTGAAATTCAGTTTACTTCTGGCCTCGCTCACATTCTATTATTCGTAGGGGAAGAATAAAATTGCATATTAAATGACCGAAAATTTAAATGCCAAAATAAATGCAATGAGCTGCCTTTGGGCTAAGAATATGAAGATAAAAAACTGGTGGCCAAACAAGCACCTACATGAATAATTTCCTTGATAACACACACAGTGAGCTCATCCCTACTTTGTACTCCACTTCGATTGATCATTTTCGAATGATTCCCAAAACTGGAAATTACACACCAAACCCTGGGAGGATAGCAGACTGCCCCAACATTATGGTTAAAAAATATCCCGAGCAATTGGATAGGTTTTGCTAAGGCACAAACACTACCAACCTCTTACCGCGAACTTTCATCAGAAAAAATTGGAATGGCCTCCTTAGGATTAAATAAGGAGAGTTCTTAACACATAAGCATTGCCAAAATCACTGCAAATTTGCGAGCAAATTTATTCAGCTGACTGTAACACCTCTAGCCTGCGCAACACCCTGGGGCCCTGTATAGAAAACTTCCCGCCATTAATTTCACTCACATTTTAGTTACAAGAGTAATTTCACTCTTTGGAGATAAATTCTCAAGAGTGAAATCTGAACTAAGTAATACTGGAACAGAAATTGAAGAGTGACTTACTCTCACAATATTTTCAAAGTGTGAAATGCAACGTTCAAGAGTATTTCACTCTCGATAGGAGTAGTGAATTGCTGCCGGCAATAGATTCGCAGTCACATATCCTTCAAACCCCAATTAAGTATATTACCATACAGACAGATTTATAAACACATAATTTGCCTACCTCCGCCCCACATTTGATCAACCCAATTTCCAACTAACGTCTTACTAGGAGAAGGCCAAAACAGGACGTTTCTAACCAAGGAATCCAAAAACTTTGAACCAAATTGCAAAAAACCAAATGCAGACGGATGGGCTGGTCCATTTAATTCCAGGGTTTTCATGAATTGGGCATTAATATAAAGTGATAATGCCAAATAACAGTGAAAATGAAGCAAAAACTAAAAATAAAAATAAAACACAACCAAACATGCAGCGCAAACTTAATTTGGCACAATAGTAACCTGTGGTAAAAACTGAACCAAAACCCCGAAGTTGTTATGCCATTTTCGAATGATCCCCAAAAATTCATTAAAAATTAATCTACCTGTACACATTACATAACTCATACATGTTCCACCAGACCTATAGAAGCTATTTAAGAAAAAATCACTTGGCAAAATAGGTGCCCTGATAATGCACGAACAGCATTTCTCTGATTAAGACATGCAAATTTGAAAAAGCTGATGCTTATATTATAAAAACATTAAAAGCCTCTAATGGAGAAGAAATCAAATGCGCAAATGGATAACTAGAACCTAGTCAACGAAACATGGACACACGGCACACATTTCAACCATGTTGCAATTCCAACGTTTTTTGCATACAAATGATGCCTAGTACCTTTGGAAAACATATATATTACACCATAAGGCCTGGAGTGGCTTCATTTAGTACCTAACCAGAATTAGGGTCTACATGGCAAAATTCGACACACGTTACACTCGCGGCACAGCCATACTTAACTTGAGACACTTGTGACACAGCTGCCTTAACTGTGCCATTTGACACTTGGCTTCTTAACTAGTGACAACCAATCATAAATCTTTGGTGACACTGCGAACAGCCATAGATTTTTATTTTGCCCAATCCCATGTAAGACCCCTTAGATTTATTTGACAAATTAATCAAGCGTAATGTGTACCATAAACAAGGCAGGTCATGTTTATGAATGCACACCAATATACCACAGCTTCCATTCAAGTGACAAACCTCATACCTTCCAATAATATAGCACACTCTATTTCATTGAGTATACCTGTAACTACCACCGAGGTATTATGTGGTATAAGGCCTTGTTACTGAAATACAATTCTATTAAGCCATAAAAAAACACCAAGTCTGTCTTATAAATATGGGCAACCAAATTAGGTGAGAGCTAAGGTATATAAAAGCCGATTGAAATTGAAACCACGTCAAAATTACCCCAATTTTTCCAATCTTGAGGGCATTCATATATACATGTACACATTAACCCCTTGATGAATATACAAGATACCATGCACCATATATTATGAGAACCATGCAATAACATATTTCTAGAAGGAGATAAATGCCCAATGTGAATTTTTCAGGCATCAGTCAAAACCTGAATTTAATTAAAGACTTAATTCAAGAATGATGGCTATGCCAAACACGATGTTTAACTCAGTCATTCCCGTAAGGCAACATATAGAATTCCGCCCAATCCACCAGCCCAATAAAGGCCGAAATATTGCCGAAGTACATGTAGATGAAGATACTGATACGTTGTTAACATGAGCCGGTGACATTCATCAATCATACTGCATAAAATGCAAATACCAAAGGTGCGGCCGCAGGCGACCCGGCTTTTCTTCTGCCACTGTTGTTTGGGCCAGACTCCCATAATGATGCTGTTGGTGTTTGGGGGGGTCCGCACACTTACAACTCCCGCACTGTCATTACATTTGCATTCCCAACATATGCCGACACCATTTATACCCTGGGTGGAAAGAGGCAATGAGGTAGAATACCATGGCACAAGTGCACAACACCATTGGGACAGCGGAAGCTCGAACTCACTAACTTATAATTATGAGACGAGCATTGATCAACTGCAACCCCATGTGCCTAAAATGATTCTGGTATGACTATAATAAACCTGCATCAAAACTAACCCTTTACAGATGTAAGGTTACAGTGAACTTCCCATAGCTGGGAATTAACTGTAAGGGTAGGTGAATTAAGTGAATTAATTCACAAACAAAATGTTGAGTTACAGGGTAATTACAACTTAGGCAATTTAACTTGAAGCCGCACACAATCCAATTACATTAAGGTAATTTTCAAAAAGGTACATTGCCCCTCCAATCCTAACACGCACGCCAAAACACAAATCAGAGGCCACATATGCTTGGTGTTCAAAACACATTCCGAACCCACTATATTACGCCATACAAATTTCTTAGCTGAAAAAAACAGCACAAGCATTATAGCAAAGAAACCTGAATTACAATCGCCATCGAAGTGGTTACATCACTCCCTGTTACTGGATCACTCAACCTTTTGGAATTTGTTGCACGCCGTAGACTTTTGTGTGGTAAAATCATTACGATCGTGGTTCAGGGACCAAAATGTGATCCAAGTTGATCGTACGACCAGATTACACGACCCACTTCGCTGCGAATATCTCTGCGTTAAAAACGGCAGAACCAAAACGAACCGCTAACGTGCCACTTCTCGCTTCACGTTTTGTCTGCGTGGTATTTTAAGTGAGACAGTGTATGTGTGTGCCGTATAAGTAGTGTGTTAGGTTTTCCTTGATGAGCGAATTCATTGGTTTGGAAAGGTTTAGCACCAAAATTTTCCTTTTACATTGATTAGCACTGCTTATACATGCATACAAACTTTCCGCCTGAAAAATGCGATTATTATATGTGAACGCGCCATCAAAATGGCGTGTGCCGCTTTGCAAAGAGCTATTACAAATAAAAACATAAAATGATGCTAGAACCAATGAAATTCAACAATAAATATAATGTAAGTTTTGATCAAATATGCCACATATGGTTCAAAAAAGCAACAAAGCCTTCAATTTGAATTTGGAATGAAACGGGTTGCCTAATAAAAATAAAAAAAAAAAAACAACAAAATAAGCAACCGCAATCAACCCAATTTTGTTTTACTTATACTACCATGACTTGGATACAGTGTTGCCCCTAATAACCCAGAACACCTTTTGAGCCAACCGTAAAAGCCACCATGCAAATTTTTGCAATTTCATATATGCAATTTTAGAATGAACAGCCACATTGTAAAAAAAAAAAAAAAAAAAAAAAATTCAATGGTTGCATGCCAACTAAAGAAAAAAACAACTGAAGGACTTCACTAGGGCTATTAAAATCTCAATTCCCTTGGCACCGTTCAGTAGATTTCATTCATTCGCCCATGTATTTATAACTACCCACCCTGGGTTTTTTGGTAATGATATATTAACCAAAACGATTACACGAGTCCAGTTGTCGTCCAATGTATGTACAAGTACAACCCCGTGAACTGTGTCGCTTTGGTGGATGAACATATAAACTCAAGGCTTTGTTGACTGAATCAGAACCAAGTTGGATCTCGAAAAAAAAAAAAAGAATAAACCACAACAATATATCCTTAAAGGACTATCAGTTGATTCTGAAAAATGAGTTTGTAAAATTGCGGAATCGCTTCAAAGTGAAGGATAAGTCCGTAGATTTCTCAAAAGTTAACTTTTCCAGTGTATAGTTTTTGACAGAAAAGGGAAGAAACCGACAGTGTTCCAAGATACGAGTCTCCATTTCATTTCCGTGTTGTAGTAAGTTCCGTTCGCACAGTAATGACTAAAATCTCCGATTCTGTCCTTATTATGTTGCTCCGGTCTTAATCATTTGCAGGTATGTTTTTAGGATACTGTACGTATGATACATAAAGCAAAAATCCTGATTTTGATGATTTTTTTTTGCTTTGCTGATTTAGCAACTCACTGATAGTGCCTTTCAGCCCGCCAGTTTATTTAGCACAACACAGTATTTACATGCAGCTTCCACCTGTTTTTATGGCAAAGTGGACCCTTAAGGGCATTAACAGCCTACCAACCATGACGAGCTATTAAAGAAGCCACAATGGCAGAATAGGCCTATACAAGAGAACCAATCAACTATGTGAATAAGGCCTCGATCCATTAAATGAGAATATAACGAGGATCGTAAGCTAATTATAATGCCCCATCCGATTGCACATAAATCGGTTGTTATCCGCACCACCGCCTAATTGAACATTAAAAAACATGGTACAATTGTTGAATTCAATTTATGAACTATCCAATATCAAGTGATACTACTTTAAGTTTTGTAAGCTATTCAGAAACAATATTAACATGGCAATCCCACTTGTTTATGTGCCATGTCATTAAGGTGGGAAATTTAACATAACACAACAAACGCTTTTAGCCACTTTCTTTAGCCACAAGGTGTAAAAGCCGCTAACCCATTAAATGAGAATGCCATGGGGACGAAGCCATAATTATAAACCAACGTTAAAGAGTTAGATTATCCTGGAATATTGACTAGACCGATTGCACGTAAAATTGAAGTGGACTATATACCTTTGGCCTCAGTTGTCTAGCATT
Organism: Ophioderma brevispina; assembly: GCA_023653785.1. Classification (NCBI taxonomy): domain Eukaryota; kingdom Metazoa; phylum Echinodermata; class Ophiuroidea; order Amphilepidida; family Ophiodermatidae; genus Ophioderma; species Ophioderma brevispina. The sequence goes on from JAMKCH010069844.1 coordinate 20,873, forward strand.
TGACGGTCATTAATTGCATTGTATTTTCTTTGAAAATCAATACACCCAGTTTCACCTATAACTTGAATGGCTGCTAGTTGTAGCTTTAACCCGTGAAAAATTATGCACGGACAGGTTTCAGATGACAAATCACAACATCAAAGCCTGAATTATTGACTTTAACTAATTGTCCATTAGAGTTAAATAATTCTGACGCAACGTCATACCCTATCCTCAAGACACTAAAATCCTTGATTTTCTGAAATATAGTTCCAAACCTTAACGACGATTCGGAAATAGTCAGGCAAGGAAATAGTAGCTTGGTCCTATCATCGCACAGGTGCACACTCCCCGCAAACAAGAAACCTGTAATACGTCCCATGGACCTATTTTGTCTATTCATTCTTACATCATTCGAAACATTGAATGGCGAATATACTAAACAGCATACAGAAGGAAAGATATGAAAAGTCAAGCCCTTGCCATATCTTTTCAGATCAAGTCTCCCTAAAGACCTATCATTCCGCCAAGGACAAATTTCCTTCAAGCAACACATTTATTGTCAGTAACTAAAACCATGACCTTCCCTAGTCTCCTACGCAGATCTGATCTGATGTGATGACGATGGCGGAAAACCCAAGCCCCGGGAAGAAAAGCGACGCCATTTGTCAAACGGAGCCCGGAAGCCAACAAACCGTGATTGAACGGTGGTGGGCATTTCTAGCAAAGTACAAAAACATGACCGATACCAATGGGCCATGTAACCCATTCTCTGCAGTGACAAATCCGTTTTTCCCTCCAAAATAAAAAAATTAAAAACTCCTCCGAATAAATCTTCATAAAACATTATGTACTTGTTTAGCTCAAGAACTGGACAAACTATCCCTTTTTAAATCCTTATCATGAAAAAAACCATTGTGACATGGAAAAACGTTTTTGACTTGATTTCAAAATTTACCCCTTTTTTTTTTTTTTTTTTTTTTTTTTTACAAAATTCTCCCATTTCCCAGAGATTGGACCCCCAAATATTCTGACTCGGCACCTTTCAAACTATAGACAACTCTGCAAACCTTCGTCCCCAACCTTCTAGAATGGGATTCTCATTTATAACACTACTATTTAGGAGTGTAATCAACATTCAATGTCACAAATTTGAAGGTCGTACATCCAATCATCCATACCAATGTTTGCAATGAGTACACTGTTCCACACATTAAAGTTACCTTGCTTGAAATAGTAAGATGATATAGATTACTTTTCCAGAGAAAACCAGACTTAAATATTTAAAGTGGGACTCAGAGATTTCGAAATATTTTTTTTGTGTAATAATGAAAAATAGTCAACTAGAACCAAAGATAGTAACCTAAAATGCACAATTCCGAAATTTGAGATGAATCGGATTTTTCGTTTTGATGCAGTAAACATTTATGTGTAGTATTACGTCCCATAGGATACTGTGTATAACAAAAATTCCGGATCCGGAATTTTATAACAAAGTTGTGATTTTCTATATGAAGGAATTCAATTTAAGCTTAGCTATTTCACACAGTGATTAGTATATGGACAAGCATTATGTACATGCAAAAAACACGATTTTTTTGGAAATTGAGGGCGCCCTCCTCAGGAAATCTCTGAGTCGGCCTTTAAGGCTTGGAGCTCGTTTTGTTCATACTTCATTTACTGAGTAACATCCATATTGAACATTCCTATTTCATACAGTATGAACCCAGAGGGTGTATTGAGTCAGTCCCACAATGCACCAGTTTTGGGAAATTTCACCTCAATAGGGTCATGTGATCCCACCAAAATCCTTTTGAAATGTTTTGTGGTCCTCTAGCTTCTTGTACACTTTTTATCCCTAAGTACTGACATGAGTTTTGTTATAAGCAAATTGCAATGCATTATGGGATTGGTTGAAAACACCCTCTGGTAGGAAACAAAATGTATTAATTCATTTTCATATGTACTGTGGTATCATTTTTTTGCATGCTTTAAATTTGTGTCTGTGCACATTTGAATGAATTTTGTTGACAGAATCTTTCCATAACGGATTATTGAAATAAACTCCACGGAATCAACTTCATCACACATACAAACGCCGATATTCAGAGTTTTATTCTCCGCATCCTCACAATCCATAAAACAATAT